>DWON01011749.1:0-10012 GCA_018251015.1 Phocides pigmalion okeechobee
TAGAATAAGTTGCAAATATGTATGTTCTCATGTAAGTGAATTTCTTGTAATTCTTAATGAGAATAAAGTTTCTTAAATCTCAAACCTCAAACCTCATTTTTTTAAACGTGGTTAATTCGAGCATTTTATTTAAAAATATACAGTTCCTTTACATGAATTGATACATTAATTAACCTAAAAAATGATTTAACAGTATTACATGATATATTAAAAAAATCGATCAAGTTTAAAAATGGTCTTATGAAATCAAAGTTTTTAAGTTGTCCCACTGATGTTGTAAATAGGCTGGCTACTTTTCTACTTTTTCCTAATATCAATACAATAAATAGAAATAAAAATGTGTGTCTGAATTGTTTTATTTTTATTACGTCTGAGTGTAATATATTTCAAATTTTAACAATATTATCGGATTATCTCTTTAGTGGGGCAATAGCCCAGTCTGTTAAAGTACTATAATAAAATGCAATTGTAACGAATTCCCTGCTATCTGTCTAAAGTAGTTTTAATTGCTTTAATGATAATGTAATGTTATTTTACATTGGTTATAAATTTGGTTATAATATAATTACAATAATCACACCGAGAATGACTGCCGATAAACTTCCGAATAAAATCTAAAATGTTCCCGAGCCCCCCCCACTTAACAGTGGGAGAGGGATACTATAGTTAAGCCGGGGTGCAACGTCAAGTTCCTGCCCGGACAGAGGATCTACCTAGAGACTCGTATTCCCCCGCCTAAAGTGCCCGGGACGTCCCCGATGATGATGAATAGAATGTTTGGTAAAGAAATGTGCTTCTTGTGTAAAATTAATTAAAATAAAATCGTAAACACCTGTCTGAGAGTACGGAATCTCAGCCACTAACAGTACATAACATCATAATAATTTAAAGTCATCATCATCATCTCAGCCTTTTGAGGTCCACTGCACCATCAGCCATCGTTTCTACGAGCTTTATGGTCCGCCCATTTCTATTTCTAAAATCATATACTCGTATTTCCATAATTTCTTCAAATAACGTTACACCTTTTTCAAAATCACAAAGTCAACATCCTCCTAAACTTAGAACCCCATTCCGCATTGCATGACTCAATTGATGGATTTTCGGGCAATTTTTATGTTTATTGAACAGAGATAAGACTTTATTTAGACTGTAGTTAAAGGATGAAGGTGGTTTTAACGTTGATAACAATGCCGTCAAGGATTTTATTTCTGTCTTTGACTTTTGTTTGAGCTCGGAATGCGTAGATAAGGTTTTATGGTCCGTAAATATTACAATTAGGGGATGAACGGGGGGTTTTATGGCTTTAGAGGTCGGAAGGTTTATGGTACGTATTGGTTGGAATATCTGGCTTAATGGTTTTGTACATGATCTTTGTATAGGTTAGAGTTTTCTGTCGGTTTATTTTTTATTTATAGAGAAGAGTAGCAAACGAGTATGTAAACCACCTGATGTTAAGTAGTCGCAGCCCATAGACATTCACGTACACCCACAAACACGACTGAAACTCGAACAATACGTTGCTACTCCGGAGGACCTGAGGAAGATGGTCGCTCCGCTTCAAAGTGTAGCCGGCAACGGCACCTCTCTAACCGAAACACAAGTAATGCTTTACGGCGGATTATGATGGCAGCGGTGGTATCTACCCGGTCGATCTATAGTTCTCCCACTTTTAGCAGTATCTTTTTTAGATGTGGAAATCATCAATAATCCCCTCCGCTCAAAGCTAGGACGAAGAAACATATAAGAGTATCCCCGGTCAAGCTATCAGTTTGCAGAACCTTAAAATTATACTTAAACACTCATAAATCTATTCTCTACAACTTACTTGTTAATTGCTATTTATAGTGATATCGCTACGATAACATTTGCAAAGCCTTGTGGCGATTTGCTAAAGATCAGTGTAATAAATCTGACAGCATGTTCAAAGAATTATTGCATTCCACGCAACTGATGATAAATTAACGACTGTAGATACGTTGTAGTTTAGCGCAGTCGTTAAAGGCGAGAGTTCGTGGGTTTAGAATCTTTAGTAGTCTTAAATAAGTAAATTAATCTTAAGTAACTTTTTTATTCCACGCTTAGAATATTTAATAAGTTACTAAATTAATCTTAAGTTACTTTTTATCCGAAGGTTAATAATATTTAATAGCCTTAAGTTACTAAATTAATCTCAAGTTATTTTTTTATGCCAGGCTTAGAATCTTTAGTACCTAGCTTAATTTGCTAAATTAATCTTAAGTTACATTTTTATCCTATAAGCACATTTGAAGTTACTTTATGAAAGGAATAAGAAAACTATACAAATTGTTTTTTTACCTTTTTTTATTATTATTACCATTTTATTAGTGCTTACTTACTCTTATCCTCTCTGGTTCTGTTAGTCACCTTCTGTTTTATAAATAGACGACGCTATATACGTCTTACGTACATACATAAGTACACCATGTTTTTATCATAATGCGCTAAAGCAAATGTGTTTTTAGGTTGAAAAAATTGTGAAAGAACTTCCAGATCTCTAATTATAATATCTAAATTTGTTACAATATAATTATATAGTACACCATTTATCAGTTTTCGCTTATTGAAACTAAAAGTTTCAAAGGGGGGGTTACCCCCGGTCATCATTATTGTACCTCTTAGTGAAAGCCTGCCTATCTTCACGATGGTAAATTTGCATATAATCTAATCACCCCAAACGTTGACAACTCATTCCATGCATCACGCTCTAGAACTATATTTTATTTGACGGGCCGAAAACGGTAACGTAAAAACCGGGACTCGGCGCAATAAATAACAGGTGAGGCAAAATAAATTTCCCCCGAGTTGTATCAGTATTTATGGTCGCAATAAACACTGGCAGGCTTTTGTGAAACGCCGCTCGCTATAAATAATTTCAGTGCGAGCCATTCGCCTTGTAACACTTGTCCGAATGGCCACGAAATTAACGGCCTGACAGGCGGTCACGAAATGACGGAGTAACAGATTTGTCACTCTTTGCGAAATAAAGCTGCCTACCTAAATAAATTGTATTAATTATAAATAAATATTGGAAATAATTAATTCGTTAGCGCTGTAACAGCCAAAACGTGCCAATGGTAGCCAGTGTAATTTACAAGTTTATGATACGGTATAAGCATACTAGGATGACAAAATAAGTTGCTATTCGAAAAGAATAATCATTTTACAACAGTAACAAAGGTTTTAAATTAAATAGTTTTCAATAATAAATATTAGAGCCATTTGGATGTCTAACAAACAAATTTTCATTTACAAAGCTTTTAAAAATGTACGTTAAAATTAAGTAGCGTCACTCATTTGGCTTTTTTTTTCTTATTATCTTTCCTCAATTTTCTCAACACGTTGTTGTTTATAATATTAATTATATAACGTACTTAATACGACGTCTTTTGTGTCTTTTATTATTTAATAAAAGATTTGAAATTATTTTAAAATTCCGCCGCCGCTTATCACCCCGCTCATGAGTGCCCGTTGTTCCTATGGCCCGTATTTTAAGTCGGCGTACTCAAAAGGTGACGAGACAATACTTAATGACGTATAATGAGTGAGAATTGTAGCATTTGTTGCCCTCAAATTGCGGGTCTCTACAATAGTAGGGTCCGCTCTACATTTGTAGAGAAGGGTGGCGCTATGCCCGCTGGATTGTTTACTGTAATTCATTGTTTAATTGTTGACGCTCACTTGTTTTGTCACTTTGAAAGTTGCCGAAACAGTAAAACAATTCTCTATATTGTTCAGTCTCTACCATTCTTTTTTATTCATCTGTCAGTCATTCATTAGTCATAGTTTTAGACGTAGAGCAGGCATACAATAAAGTAACTGTCGGCTATTTTGCAAAAATAAGCAAAACGGTATTTATGGTGAAATACTAATATTTCGTACACTTTCTTTCCTAATTTCTATAAGTTTTTTCTTCTTTTGAACTTCAAAGAAGCCGCATAAACTCTGCAAACACAATTACCTAAAATTTTTTGACTTTAACTTACGTAATATAACATGATGTAAGTGTAACCAACAAAATGTGTATATAATATAAAACATTCTTATGTATTGATAACGTCCCTCCTTTGTTGAGGTCGATTAAAAATAAATTAAAAAGTGTTAATTCATAACAACGTTTACTTAAAGTTGTTGTAATTTAGCATGTCGGTAGAACAACGCTTTGTCTGGGGAGGTACCACCGCCGCCTTCATAATCCACCGTATAGCAACCATTATGTTTCGGTTGGGGAATTTCGGTTGCTGGCTACACTTACAAGCAACGTGACTTTAGTCTTGTTTGACGTAAGATGTTTATGAGCTGCAGGGACTACTTAACATCAGATGGCCTGCAAGCTTGTTTGCTACAATTCAAAGCATTGATATGCACTAAAATACGCTGAATTGTAATATATTGATATACATTGACATACTATACTACCCGGGAGAACTATAGTTCGACCGGGGAGGCACCACCGCCGCCCTCATAATCCACCGTCAAGCGTTACTTGTGTTTCAGTTAGACATTTGCAGTTGCCGGCTGCACTTTGAAACGAGGCGACCATCTTAGTCCTCAGGAGTAGCAACGCATCTACATTGATATGCACTGAAATACGCTGAATTGTGATGCATTGATATGCACTGAAATACGCTGAATTGGGATGTAAACAGCGCAGGATATTAATAAAACACATACTTCTTCCACTGAATTTCATCATATTTCCATGTGTACAGAACAACTGGATAAATAAATAATTCATAACGATAAAACAGTAGCGCATCCATAAAATACTTAAACATGCAAACAAAAACTGTGGACACGATAAATAATCAAGTTAACACATTCTAAGAAACACAATAATATACGTATATGATACAAAAAAGAATAGTCCTTATTACAACAGCTAAAGACTTACTTTTGTGCAATTAAAAACATTGGTGGAGTGATGTGATGACGCTTGAAAAAATAAATATTAGTAGACCTCTGGCACCCATATGTTTGGGTACAAAAAACATAGGTTTATCTCAGTTCTTGCAACCCTTTGAGTATTTAAGATATTTTTATTGATCCCAGGGTCGAAGGCGTGTCCTGTTTCAAACGATTTTGTGAATCAATTATTTTTTAAATATTTTAATTTGATTTTATCTTTGTATGATTTTAGAATAGTTTTTGTACTTGGCCCAAGTTTTATAACAATAATATTTTCTCGAGGAACCTATACTCTGCATTGCTTTACCTATTTATATTGACTTAATAAATAATTATAATATTGACATAGAATGTTAAGTGGTCACAGCCCATAGACATCCACAAACACGACCGAAATCCTATCTGAGCTCGAACGTAGATACGTTGCTACTTCTGACTAAGATGGTCACCTTCTTCAAAGTATAGCTTCAACCGCACCTCTCATACCTAAACACAAGTAATGTTTTACGGCGGATTATGAGGGCGACAATGGTATCTCCCCGGTCGAACTACAGTTCTCTCACTTTATATACACTTTATAATGACAGACGCACCTTAATTATTCCGCTCAAAGATCTGAGTACATTAAAACTGGTTTTAATTACGTCGTAACGTAGAATTGTAGTAGTTTCTAAAATACCCATAATAAACATAATGTTTTTTGAATGATAATTTTAATGTATTCCATAATTTTATCTTTATTATTGCCATATTATCTAAATTACGTGCCCACTATATTCTAATCGCGTTAATTTATATAATCTTACAATACATTACTGCCGGTAGGTGCTTAATTAATTTATTTTGAACGTAATTAAAATATTACTTATTTATGTTAAAATAACATCGTAAACGACAGACAAGTTAAGTGTCGTCGAGTGTGGCCGGAATTCGGATGGGTGACCATTGGTGGCAGATGTTTTTGCAAGCAAGTAACTTAGTAGAACAGTTTGACGGGGGAGGTACCACCGCATACATTTCAAACGTAAAAATTACTTGCGTTTCGGTTAAAAGGAGTGGTTATCGCCTCACTCTCAAATGAGACAACTACGTTAGTCCTTAGGAACAATAAAACATCTATGATCGACTTCAATTGTGACACTTGTTCTTTATGAAATTTGTTTTCAGGTGATTATGGGCTACAGAGATTATGTAACATCAGATAGCCTGCACGCTCGTTTGCTCATTTTTATACGTAAAAAAGTCCTATTTGTTGTCGTACGTAAAAGCATACACCTGAGGACTAAAATGTTAGCCTATCTTGTAACTACCGGTCACCGTAACTCTCTAGGTAAAATGCAAGAAATTCTTCACATCGAATTATTAGAGAGCTATGGTACCTTCGGTCGGTAATTATTAGAGAGCTATGGTAGTTCGACCAGAACTATTCTTTACTATATTCAGAGAACGTTGGAATAGCATGGTGAAATAGTCTCTAGGTCTTGATAATTGAATTAAATTGACATAACTTCTTTAACCCATTGCAATGAAAAAAAAACACTAAATGTTAAGTGAAACTCATGGCAATATAATCCTGAAAACTTCAGTCAAATCGGATAAGCCGTCTCTGAGATTAGCGTGCACAAACACACAGATATACAGACATACAGACAAACAGGCAAAATCAAAATACATTTACAAAGGCACCCCGTTCTGATTTTTATATTAAAATGCCATGCCATGCCATACAGACAGCGATCAGTTACAGTTTTATCAAACGTTATCAAACGTAAATAAGTAAGGAAAAAAAAAACAGAAGAAAAAATACTATACTTAAACATATTTTCTACATTAAAACAATAAAAATTAACTAAGTGAAATTATTAAAAATTATATCTTAGAACTTAAATTCTAACATGTAAAATGCTTAAGAGAGGTATATGACATGGCGCTCTTCAAAAGTGCAAATAGAGATCTCCTTTAAAGCCTGCGATGGCGATTCCTCTGATGTTGCAAATGTCCAGGCAACGATGACTGTTTACAATCAGATCAGTCTGCCTTTATTTAGGCTAACATATTAAGAAAAGTTATAGGTCTTTTCTGGCTCGATGTCGATAAACAGCAATATTTCAATATTACAAGAAGGCACCTTCAAATTTAAACTTCATTATTTGAAGGCATATCATATTCCGAAACGCATACGAGCGATATAAATAAATGTTGGGCCATAAAGATAGCGATAAACAAAATTTAGTCTCGTTCCTTCCCCTTTTTTATTGGCAGGGGGCAATTCGAGACGATGTTTTCTGCCATTTCTACCCACCGAATTTATCTATCATTAAACCCTTTATGTATAAACCTTGAACTCTATCTCCTTTGAATAAGATCTGTTTTCAAACTACAAAGAGTAGTACAACGGTAAAAGGTAAGTTGGGTTTTGTAATTTATATTCCAACGATGGTTTAGTGCAAGTTTACGAAATTGTTAAAGACAGATAAAGGCGATATTTACATTGGGGCGTTTTATGTGAGGTCTGAAGGCACAACAGACGTTATGGGTGCTAATCATAATTAATGGGGGTCTGATGTGCCCCCGCCTGTTGTTTTTGATGGCCGAAACGTGGCAATGTGACTCAGATATAAACGGAAATTTATTACATGCATCCATTATGTTATCTTTTCTGAAGAGTGCTGAGTGTTCATATTTATTATTTTGATGTTAACTTAAGTAAAAATGGTGATAAGAGAACTGGTTCATATTTCGCCCTCTGCGTACAACTGCAATCGCTGAATTTAGAATCTTAAAATTTTGAAATTTTGTTTTGATTTATAGACTGACCAATTACCAGATTTCGTTATAAAATCCTTCGACGTGTGATGCCACACCGTTCCATTACCGATTCAGGCAATCAAAAAAATCGCTTATAGATTACTCTTAGACAGGCACCAATGAACAGTTCCAGGAACTCTTTATTGGCTTCCAGCAGTTCAAAAATCTATTCGGAAGGGTACACACTATACCAGATAATTATCTTCAATATTTAAGTGTGCGCGAGCGATAATGCTTATTTCAGACATGAGAAACCTTATATCCTACGGGGGCAGGGGAAACGTTTCACCTCGACCCAACAGAGGATGTGAACATAGATTGGCGACTAACAAAGTAGGCTATCATAGTATGTGTATTTAGATGAACTTAAAACGAATGTAAATTTAATAAACAATAATAAAGTGTCATTTATTTACATGTTAAACTAAAAAAAAGGCAGACAGGCCTGACGAAAATCAGTTACCGTAACCTGGACACTGGAGTAGAGGAGTGGTCGAGCATCGTCGGCTTTGAAGGAAAGCTCTCTTTATGGCTTTTTTCAAGAACCCCATGTAATTAGCGCCACATGTTCTTCATTATTGAGCACTAATCATAATCATAATCATGAGTACTAAGAAAGGAGTTTTGGAAAATCTGTCCCTAATTGAATAAAATATGGGCTGAAAATTTGCATGAATGTACCGTTATATCGACTTTTGCTTGAGGAAGGTAACAGCCAAAACCTAGTGAATTTATTTTTCATAGATGTTTTCCAACATATATTTTACGTTAAATAGGTAACTGATAATATTACTCAGTTGTAAATCATATTATCATTATGGGTGTCATAAGAGGCGGCGGGTGTGTTTATTAACTGTCAGCGATAGACTAGATTGCTCGCCAATCTTTATGAGTGGGCCCCATAAAATATCTATACAGCTGATATACGAACAGATATGCCCAATTATCAATACGTTATAAAAAATTGCAGAAAATTACCAGCTATCGATATGATGACCTGTTTCATGACTTCACATTTCTTAGTATCTATGATTACTGCGGATGTTGTTATGCTGTAATATGTAATGGACAGGTGTGTTTATAGTTTTACTGTAAAGGTTTTTTTTTAAGTTAGCCTAATGAAAAGGCAGACGGGTCCCCCAAACACCTGCAACGCCACAAAAGTCTCTGCCTCGGTCTTTGAAGGAGAGCTCTCTTTGCACCTTTGAAGAACCTCATGTCAGGAAGCTCGTTCAATCTAGCACATACGTGGAAGAAATGAAAGTGCAAACCGAATTGTGGAGGATCACCAACAATTCAGTTGATACTAATTCAACACCGTAACATAGGAACTAGGTCAAATAGTTCATTAGAGCACTTAGTAGATGCACTACACACGCTATAAAGCCGGCAGAACTTACAGAAGAAACCTATGTTTCTTCTTCATAAATTCAAAACTGATTACTCAAATGCAAATCACCCATTGATGATTCTTGGATTTCTAATAACTCTACTACGGTTGACCTCAAAGTACGTTCGTTTTTTTTAATCGGTCCATAAATAAAAAAAAAACATGACAATTTGAAAATCACAGGTGTGAGTATATATTTTTTTCTGAGAGGGTAATTTAAGAAGTTATATCAATTTGAAAATTACGGGTGTGAGTAAATTTAAACCTCTGACTGTTAGAAAATAATTGAAGTTCTCCTGAAAGAAATCTTTGTCAGGGTCTAGTTTGTAATACGATGTACACTTGACTGCTTTTCATAAATTGATTTAAAAGTTTTAAAGGATTATTCAAACAAAGCACACTGTAGATATTAGTTAAGTAGGATCAAGTTCCTACAAGACTTAACCCTAAGACCTTTTTAACTGATTATTTGTAAGAGATAAGTTTAACGGCTAAGAAGATAATATTTAAACTTTAATCCTTAACTTTTGTTAATATTTTATTTGTATAAAAACCCTGTTAAAAATGTGAACTTAGTAAGACGGATTTTGTTTCTTTGTCAAAATCTGTTTTCTGAAAAAAAAATAACAAGTTTTTTAAACTACCCTACTTATCTTTACTAACATATTGTCTACGACTTTGGTTTGGTTTTACCAATAACCAATACAGACAAGTTAAGCTAAAATATACGTACGTGTAAGGTTTAAAAAAAAACAGTTATAATAGTCTCTCCGTTTTATTCCCTTCTAATCTTTTTTTTTTATATTGCGAAAGAGTAAGAAACGGGCATGCAGGCCACCTGATGTTAAGTGGTTACTGCAGCCCATGGACAACCACGTCCAATCT
>DWON01011750.1:0-10011 GCA_018251015.1 Phocides pigmalion okeechobee
GTCCTTTTGCGTTCAATTTATTTCGTTCAAAGTATCGACCAACAGCACAGTCAACCACACAAAATCTGTGACTGTCGTTGCTCATTGCATTAACACAACCGAACAAATCTTGAATGGGCACTCTCCGGGAATTTATCATCCGAAATCGTTCTTCATCTTCAGGAAGTACTATGTCAGGTGACGCCACACCTTCTATAGGGTAACCTTTTTCAAGGATATCTTCCATCGTATCAACCTCCTTACCTCTTTTGAAGGCAGAGAATATGGAAATAATAGCGGCCTGCGTGCTAAAATTTATAACAAAGAAACTCCAAATAGCAATAGTCAAAAAGATCCGGAACGATCCTCTCCGGGGCATCCTATCTAAACTAATGGACAGTATTGTCCTAAAAGTGTTTATTAAGTCCTTTCCAGCTTGATCGAAACTGAGATGTTCAATTTGCTCAGTGTTAAAGATAAAGAAGACAAACCAAGTACAAAAGAAACAAATAACGAACAGAATCAAAACATCGACATTGTTTTGTACAAATTTTGCGTCAAATACTATAGTTTCAAAGCCGGCTCGATGCGACACAAAACATACTCCGCTTTCCTTAATCGCAATCGTATTATCAACTTCAGCAATTACTATGTCAAACTGATACAGGGGATAAAGTAGAAGATCAGATTTTCGTTGAATAAATGCAAATACTTGCTGAATATTTATCTCGAAATTGAATTGTGTTTTTATTATATCTTTGCAAAGAGAGAGATCTATTGTGAAGTTCATACGTTCAGCCATAGTATTCCATAACATGCCATCTCTGGAATGTAAAGTAAAACTACCATTACCAGATTCTCTCATCTCTAAAAATGGCAATACTTCAACAGCAAAAGCTCTCAGTGCACACCCATGCAAATTTTTACCTTTATCCTCAAAAAATTTTAAACCTTGTAACGATGACTTATTATTATAAGGTATGGAATAAGTATCGAACCCTAAACATGTCCCAAGATTATTAACTCGACGTTTCGATTCCAAGGGCACGTTGTCACATCCTTTTTCGCAAATAAAAGATTTCTCATACGTATCCAATGGTAAACTTAATTTTCTGGCTGTCCAACAACCAAAAAGGTTCTGAAATTTTATATAATCGCAAGTATAAGGATTGTACCGAGAAATAAAAAGTGTCTCTTCAGAATCGTCGTATTGTATGATTATTACATTTATCGCTCTGTGATACCAAAAGATAAAGAACATTTTCGCGACTATTTCTTTTGCAACTGGGCTGTGATAGTAAAGAATAACATTTGAAAGTGGATGCCAGTACGCTATCTTAACAGTTTTTGTCATAGCTGCTTCAAATTCATCAAAATCTAAGCAGTTTATAATAATCGTGTTTGAATGATATGGAACGACATGTTTTATTTCTTGTGGATTATTTGAAAAGTCTATAATAGAAAAAGTATGGGAGTTTATATTAATTTTGTTATAAAACGAATTAGAGAAATTTCCCACTGCAAATATGTTTGTCCATCCATTAGTCTTCCAATTGAGAGTAATAATATCAATCTGAAATAAGAATCATTGTCAATAAAATTATTATACCTTTTTTTAATATTACATGAGTAGCCACAGACGTGCGATCCACCTTATGCTAAGCGGTCGCTGCGGCTTCTGCTGCCACAACTGAAGACCAAGATATCGTATTAATAATGTAATAGTTGCATTGTGTAAGGAAATGCTGCGGCCCTGAGACAAGAAATTTTGACCACACTTGAAAAATAATCAATAAATTAAAAAAAACTCAAACACAGCAGCTTTTCGTTTTTACTTTTAACTTCATTTGTTTATAATTAAATTATCCATTGATTGGAATAAAAACTAAAAGTCTAATTAACGTGAGCCATCAACATCTCAATTCAGCAATGTTGACGGCAATTCTCAAGGGATACCTAAAATAAAAAAAGGTTTTTGGTTTTAAGCAAGGTGTATTGGTCTGTTAGGGGCTCTGGGTACCTACTGGTTTCGTGTGCTCTCATGATAAAGACGATATGTATTTACTCCTACTTACAATTATATCAAGCCTTTGTTCCTCTTTGTCTATAACATTTTCTACAAGGTCTGCATCACAAACTATATGATAAACGGAGAGATACACGAGGACTAATTTCAATAGACACATCATTTTGGTAGAATGTGCTCCATTGAAATAAAACGTTGAAAGTTCACATGTAAATATAAATTATTAATAACTGTACTAGCATAATGATCAATCACATTTCTTATAATCACAGATTAGAGTGGTCTACCATTTTCGTAATTTTGTTCTAGTATGATAAAAATCAGAGTTAATGCCCCTTCCATTTCGTAAATCATACTTATTTTACGAGGTAAATTTGACTATATACAATAATAAAATCAATTTTTATTTTACCTACAAGTCATATAAACCAATTTTCTTAAATTTATAAATAGTATATACTGTTTTTTTCATTTATCTTGTATTTGAAATACATTTTTGTGTGTGTCAAAATATAAAATTATTACAGACTATGGGTCTTATGTATTTTTATAAATAAATTAATAAGAAATTAGAAACAGTTTTATAAAAACAATATTTTTTTTATTTCATTAACAATCTTATTCGTACATATTTAATAACAGAGTAATGGACTGCATAGACTGCTACTATGTACTATAAGAAATCTTATCGTAACAATTTTATAAACATGATACAGTTAACAGAAAATACACAATAATATAGACTTAAATTATGTTTATTACCTAATGTTACATAAGTACTTAGAATTAATTCTACAAAAAAATACATAATCACTTTTACAATATTCCTGTGTCCTATTTCTTCGAGGCCACGCGCATTGAAATTACTTTTCCACATACAAGCTTAGAAAACTACAGCGTTATGCAAAGATTTAGAATGTTTTACCACATTCTTACAAATTTAACAGTCTGGCATACGCAAATGGCAAATGTTTCAATTAAATCTCGACCAGAATAGCACCTGATGATATACTTGCCCGTTTTTTGTAGTTGAAACTGCGATCCCATACAGCAATAATGATAACAAATATGGTGTGAGAGATATTTTTAGGACATATATCTGGAACATAGCAAAATTTGGAACTAGGAACTCCTGAGCAGTTTCACAGAAGTCTTCAATAAACCGTTAATGTTAGCTTATATTATCTTTTGATCTATGGTCTAGAAGTTGTGATTCTAATTTTTGTTTTAGGAGAGAAATATCTTAGTAAATATAAAAACCAAAGAATTATAAGAAAAAGGGAAATGTGAACATGAACGCTAAGAGCATTTAGATTATTTTACTGTGCTACAGACGTAATATAAACAAGCCTTATGTTATGTTACTACTTAAGTTAGAATTTAACAGATAATAGCAAAAAGATTTTTGGCATGTTTTTACAAGACGAATAGTAAGTTTTATGAAAATTTTTGTATTCTTTTATTGTTTATTTTGTAACGATTTTATATCTCATCTTAAGCTACATACAGAGCAAGTTGCAAGTTAACATGTTTAATTGTTTTCGTTATTCTCGAAAACATTTTAACAATGTACGTGCAGAAGCAAAGCTTACAGTAAATGCAATAAACGATCCTTTATAAAATGCCTTAATTATGTAATATAATTAAAGCGTGGTAAATGAAATATTTGATTCCCACTAAACTTGTTTTACTAAATATTATATTATATTCATAAATATTAATAAAATTACACACCATGTAGATAAATATTATTGTCATCGTTAATTAATTGTAATGCACTCTTCTAACTTAATTGAAATTACAAAAATGTCGTGTTTAGTTATCACTATGCACAGTTTAACTGTTTAGTTGTTCAAAGTCTTTGTACATACAACACTTATTTTCTATTGCTTAAGTAAGTCTGAAGCTGATCCCAAGCTTTGTCTACTTGTCCAGAAGTATACTCATAGCTCCAGTAAGGGCTAAACACAACATTGGCCATAGCTATTTGCTCCAAGTTTGTGGGCTGAGCCTCCACTCGCAGTCTCGCCTCCTCTTCAGACAGATTATTGCGCGTTTGCAAACGTTTTATAGCCTGAATTTAGAAAAAAAATGTTGTATTTCTAAAGTTCTTTTATCGCTGTTTTACAGTTATATTAAGTTGACTGTACGCTACCTTTCGGAAATAAAAAGACTTTATATTTATATGTCTTTTTTAATAAATGAAGACTTCTTAAACTTTTTAAAGGTGGTAGAGCCGTTAGAGGTCGCCCGGGGCGGCACCACCGCCACCCTCATAATCCGCCGTAAAGCAACATGTCCTTCATGTATTGTGTTTCGGATGGGGAGGCGTGGTTGCTGGATACACATTATTGGAGGCGACCATCTTAGTCCTCAAGAGTAAGAACGCATTCGTGTCCATACTTAAATAGAACTCTGTTCTATTTGAAATTGAAAGTGGTTGTCCATGGGCTGCAGTGACCACTTAACGTCAGGTGGCCTGCATGCCCGTTTCTTACTCTTTCATAATAAAAAAAATGTAGTCCCGCAAGTCGTAAATCTTCGATTCAAACCACACCTCTATCAAAAGCGAAAGTTATCTTAAGAAATAAGCTTGTCGCAATAATGAATCTATGGAAGCCATAAACACATGATAAAAATCTTATAATAGATCAACATTTAAAACTATGCTGTGCATTTACCTCGGCTGGCGGTATTATAACTGACCACAGCTGATGGCAGTATTTGAACCACTTGGCGCGCACCATGACCGCTGCCTCCATCACCACTACACGGTAGCCCTCCTTGCCAAGTGCTTGGATGCGTCTCTGGGCCTCCTCGATGACAGCTGGCCATACTATTTGATTAAGTTTTTCTAATTGCGCCTAAAAATATTATTACATGCTTCATATTTAATAATCTACCCAATTTTGTGTGAGTCCATGACATTTATGATGTTCAGTTAGCCAAAAGAAAGTTTTTTACATTAATAAACTTTAATTTTTAATATTCACATTAACTATAATAGTAGAAAATATCGAGAATACAGCAACATAAGGGGACATGTAAGATGTACGATTATTTTTAAACAATAATTTTATATCATTGTGGAGACCAAACATAACCCAAGGTAATTTAACATAAACCTTATGAGAATGATTTCTTATCAGCAAGTGTTTCATTTACCTTGCGATTTTATTTTGTTAGTCTTTCTATATATACGTTTTTAATTCATGTAAAATATAGGCCAAATGTATAGCCTCCCCCTTAGGAAAATGCCGTTAAATAAAACGGACCAACAATATTATCTTGCCATTTTTTTATTATGAGAGAGTAAGAAACGGGCATGCAAGCCACCTGATGTTAAGTGGTCACTGCAGCCCATGGACAACCACAATCTCAAACAGAACAGAAGTTCTATTTAAGGATGGACGCGGATGCGTTCCTACTCTTGAGGACTAAGATGGTCGCCTCCAATAATGTGTATCCGACAACCACACCTCCCCAACCGAAACACAGTACAAAAAAAACATGTTGCTTTACGGCGTGTTATGAGGGTGGCGGTGGTGCCGCCGCGGGCGAGCTCTAACTGCTCTATCAGCTTTAACTTTTTTTTTAATATACAGATAGGCTCGCGTTTGGCTACTATCCCACTTGATGGAAAGCGAGACGCAGCCTAGGATGTAACACGCTTGCCTAGAAGATGCCTATTCACTCTTGTCTTGAATAGTTGAAAATTACCATAATATACTATAAAATAATTACCTTATCACTAAATACTATTTGACCTAATTTCCGTCTGTCAACTTCCCCAGTCTCTGTAATAATATCTTTACCAAATTCCTCAGCTATGGTGTGATTTAATGGGAGGCCAGGTTTGTACAATTCATGTGCAATTATATCACAGTTCACAACAGCAGCTCCTTTAGACCTGTTAATGATATGAATATGTAATCAGCATCAGACATCATTTTTTTAGTATATCATAATAAATATAATAATTAAAACATTGGGGGGTATCTTTACACTAATAAATAAAAATTGAATCCTCTCTTTGTAAAATAGTGAAGCCATTTACGTTTTTATTTACACTTTATGTATATTTACATTAGTCTGGTTCTCCCGAAAAAATACACGCGAGTTAAGCAATCTTCACTATAAATTACTTTACATTGTTTTAATTTGTGTGTCATCATAAGAAAATTCTAGATTCAGAGGGTCAATACTTAAAGAAAGTTAAAACTCTATTAAAAATTCATCAGTAAAAAGGTATTAACTTAAATTCAGAGAAATTAAAAAACATACTAGCCTTAACTTTTCTGCAATATTTGTCTTGCCACTAGCGATGCCACCAGCTAATCCAATTATATATGGCCAGTCTGGAATATTTGGGTTTGGCTGCAAGCATTACACTAAACTTAATTACACGAGCCCTTTTGTATTTATAGCATAGTTAAGTTATGTTTCATACCATGGGCGGTTTTATGAAGGTCCCTAGCAACCTCATTCTCTGGTTGCTAGAACTGACTTTAGATTCTTCTTCGGCACATTGTTTTCGCAAATCCTTTGCAAGGCCAATGACGTGAACGTCAAGAACCGGGAGTCCCTTTTCCTTGCGTTTTTCATTGATCTTGTCAGCACCACGAATTGTTTCTTCGCTTACTATTATTAACTAAACAGTTATAAGAAGATGTTATTAAAACTAAAATTTTGGCATTTAAAAATAAAATGTTCAACAAAGGATTAACTGTCCTTACATTAGCTTAACACGAGTTGTAAAGTTTTCATAAACACTTCCCAATCGTTATCAATAGATAGTAGTTGTTAAATCATGTTTGAAGGTTTATATAAGTGGTTTGAAAACATCCAACAGATAGGTTCCTCTATGTCCACCACATGCATTGGACCAGTAAAATAAAGTAGGCTCCAGATCACCCATAGTTGTGGAAAGAGATTTGTACTCAACAGTGAGACATATAAAAGATTTGATCTTACTTTAAACACATTTTTGTAGTTTATAATGTTAAAATAAACATGTATTGAAAATGGCAATTTTCTGTCTATGTTATTCTCATATTAAATATTTACCTGAAATCTAGGATCATCTTTTGTGGGTCCATACAGGTCATGTAAGGGAACAATGTTATATTCTAAATCTGGATTTATATCAGTTAAAAAATCATGGACTGCTTGCATTCTATTTTCTACCGGTTCTACCAATTCCCAAAGTGTTTTGGCTGAAAATATAAATTTTCAGTATTTAATGATTACTCAGTATTTACATATAATCATAAATTACATAAACTTTCTTAATTTTTTTTTGTTAACCTGTTCATTAGTATTTGCTTGTAAATGTAGTAAACTAAATATGACCATCATATTCACATCAAATATAGATAAAACTTTCGACATAGCATTCAAATTTTAAAATTTTAAAAAGAAACTGTTGGAATATTCCTTACTTTGAATCATATTAACATCAGTGACTCCCACCGTGACATGCTTTGTAGCCCGCAGTGCTGCTTGAGATAGAAGAATCTTATGACCATTGTGCAGTTTATCAAAAGTGCCACCCAGTGCCACATATTCATAGGTTTTCACGGGCTCTGCAGTTTCTTCACAACATGTCATGTCTTCAGACTCTGAAGAATATAATTAATCTGTAGATACATCTCTAGTTTTAATAAAAAGGGTATAAGTACGGCTCTTATAATTTATTCCAAAAATATTCATAGCTTTTGATTGCAGTTGTGTGGTTGGTGGGTACACTCACAAGCTTATCACCACAGACTTCAGGAGACCCATCTATATAAAACTTTAGTTTCATTTCGCCATGGCATATTATAAGAGGGTTATTTCCTGTACAAATAAATAATTTGGCTATACTAGCTAACAAAAAGTATTGAAGCCCAATTTCCAAGCAACTTATTAGTATTTCAACCAAAAAGTAAAATAAAAGTCATAAGCTTACCAACAGTATGTAGGTGGAACTTTTCTTGAACATTTTCTACAGATTGTTTGAGACTGTTCATCTCTTTGGATAGTTCGCTGTCATACATAATTATATCTATAGGGTAGCTTGTCTTGATTTTCTTAATTGCTTCTCTAGGTTTTAGCATCAATCTCACATCTAAATCTCCACACTGCATTGCCTAAAAAAGCATATTTTATCAATATATTGAATTTCTATTATTTCAATATAGCATTAAATCCATTATGGTAAGTTACCGCCACCTTCATAACCCGCCGTAAAGCAACATGTTCTTCATACAATACACGAAGAACATGTAGCTTTAAGGCTGGTCATGAGGGTGGCGGTGGTACCGCCCCGGGCGAGCTCTAATGGCTCTACCAACTACTGGTGGTGGATCTTACATCTGTGTATTCATAGATGATAAACAGATTCTAAATACATAATATTTCAGTGAATTGTCACCGCATCTTCAGTCTAGCAAATACAGCTCTAGTTTAGCCTCCCCCAACACTGAGCAATCAAATATATCAGCACCACAAGCAAAGTGTTAAACAAGTGCACATAGACTTACATTTGAGTAAATATTATTAATTTCTCGATTGACAATAGGTAGCGAGCTCTCAGGTCCATTATTAAATTTTATGTACAAAACTCTTCTGACAATCTTTGAAACTTTTGAACATAAAATATGTGCTTTTGCAGCATTGGAAACAAAAAGCAATCCATTATTGGCCATTTCATCTGAAAAAGGAAAACTGCATTTATTAATACAACATAATGTTTATTTCTATATACATAACAATGTTAGATGTTCCAGTGCACCTAAACACATATCTACTTACCTAATGTATGATTATGATTCATTATAAACACATATGAAACAATTACAGAGAACACAACCACCACAAATGACAATATCACAATTCTAAGCATTTCAATACATAAGTCCAAAGGTTATGAGTATAATACTTTAGATTGTAATCATTATTTGCAAATTATTTCCAAGTTGTGTATGCAAGCTAATACTAAATTCAATGTATGTTAGATAGAACCACAATCTGGTAGGCTGGAATTTACTTTAAACAGCACAAAAGCCACCAGTCATGAAACTACAAAACTGATTATCATTCCTGAATGTGAAAATATTGTTGAATTATGCATTTAAAAACAAAGTATTACCTAAATTATCTCGAGTCTTTTTTAAATTAATGAAAACTGCCTTATCGTACGGCTATAAAGAAGAACTGACTACAAAATAGGAAACGTATTGTTGGTATTGTTTTATCATTTTCTTATCATAACTTCGGTTCAAGAAATCAACATAAACACACATGAACACACGTCAACTGTCACGAATGTCAACTGTCAAGTCCACAATTCCAACAGATAACTACCAAATAAATATAAATGAAGACAGTGATAGATACAGAGAATATAATCTATTAGCGTCACAAATACATTTATACAAAAAGCAGCACGAACAATGTTCGACATTATATTAATTCTGGCCTCAAATTCTGTTTTAGTGCATTTCTTGTATTTCGATTGGAGAGAGACACTTGCAGGATATCCTTACAAGCGAGGCATCTCTATTGGTTCCCAGGAGTAATGACCCAGGACTACGACCTTAAATAAAACTTGTGTCTTATATGAGGTCGGATGTGGACGTCCTTAGTCTGCAATAAATTTAACATCAAGTGCCCTATACCCTCGTTTATTACTTTTGAAACATGTGAAATAAAAAAAACACATATAAATACCTTAATAGGGTATGGAACAAAAATATAAGCTCAAGATGTCGGGCGCCTGTTTTTTGTGTAAGCTAAGGGAATTATTAACATGTTTTGTATTGGATTTTTGCTAGGTAAGCTTTTCATTTTATAAGACTGACAAGATTGTTCCTGTAGCGCGGGACCAGAATAGCGCTACGGTATCTCCTGCCTGTCGTAACAGGCGACTAAAAGGAGGACGCCTGCCAAGATTTGGCACCTGGCCCTTTCGTTGGAAAGGGTTCAGGTGCCTCGAACCAGTCGCTGCCTCCAAGGAGAAGAAG
>DWON01011751.1:0-10011 GCA_018251015.1 Phocides pigmalion okeechobee
ACCACACCTCCCCAACCGAAACACAATACATGAAGAACATGTTGCTTTACGGTGGGTTATGAGGGTGGCGGTGGTGCAGACTCGGGCGAACTCTAACGGCTCTACCACCTATTACCACCTACCATCTGAATACAGAATTGCACTATCGACACAGCTTCGAAAATTTTCTAACATTTATTTACTTAAATATGATGATTATATAATATATATTGTAGAAATAGTTCATTTAATTATAATTACAATAAAACTTAAGATAAAAATGGATTTTTTTAAACTAAGTAAAAGTAAGTTAAGAAATATATGTATGTATAAAATACGTGTATACGTACATAGATTATTTTAGATATTATATAATATTACTATATCATTATATATAGTAGATATCAAATATTCATCTGTATATCTTCCTCTATTTACATGGTACATGGAAGATATTTGAAAAAATAGCGGCCTTTATTAACACAATTAAACGCAAAACTATAATTGTTACATGTTTATCTGTTGGTCTTTTTGTCTGCGGATTTGTACACGCTAATCTCAGAAACTAAACTTAATCGATGTTTTACTTATTTATTATAATAAGCTTTAGTTAATATTTAGGGTTCGTTTCATTTAAATCGGTCTACACATCGAAATGCCAAATTCAAAATTTACAGATGTGAATTTCTAAGAATTTTTTGCGATTAAATAATCTGGAAATCGCCGAAAAATGAAGTCCACGTGAACGAAAAATAAAATTTAGATTCTCTATTTTGAAATACCATCTCCATTTTGTTGAAGTATCATAACCAGTCCTTTATCTCCAAACACTACGAACAAACATTTTGTGCAACTTCGTACCTATTTCGTATACGGGCAAACTTTATCTCAAAAATTGGAAATCCTGTACGTGAAACTAAAAATGCAAGCATGCTAGAAAAACCATATGTTTATTCTTGTATTATAACTCTTTAGAATCGACAAATGGATCTAGTTGGAGATTAATTACCATTACACCTTTTAAAGCAAAACAATCAGCTTTACTTCGCTAAATTGCTCATTATACTCATAATTATAGTCCCACGTCTCACAACGGGTCTCCTCTCAGAACCAGAACAGTTAGGCTATAGTACACCACAACATCCTTATGTAAATTGGTAGACTTCACACTCCTTTGTAAACTTTATGTAGAACTTTGAAGGATAAAGTTTTCTCGCAATAGTTTCCTTTAGTTTACTCAAACTTCCGTCTCAGTATGAAAGAACGGAATTTTAACTATTAAGCGATCACTGAAACTACTGCGCGATCACTGAACATACTCTACTGTCATCCTGCTTCTGTAATATGAAATCGACGTGAGTGGTGCCGTCAAAGGAGGCCGTCAAAGAGTTCTAATATCACCTTTCAAATTATTATTATGCGTGCGATGTGCCGAAAATCCGTATAGAATTATTCGGATGAGTGAACCCTTTTCTAATGAGCATCGGAGCGCTCCCCGAGGACATTACGAAAGTCGATAACCCTCGTTATGCTATCATCCTAATTACGTCAATGTTCGGACCGCAGAGAATATTGAATGATCTCTAGATACTTAAGTTGTAACAGATCTGGTTGTTAGTAAAAAAAGTTATGTATTTAACCTTTCTTATCATAACAATATAAATTCAATTACACGAGATCTGAATAAATATGATCATAACGTTACATAAATACTTTATATTATTTTAGTTCTGCATCACAAAAAATAAATACCAATTCACCATTATGTCAAGATATTCGCATCCATTTATGACATGACGCAAGTACATCGTAGTGTCATAATCTCTCTCTATGAAACAATAGTAATACGTGTTTTTGTTTTTCTTAGTTAATAAAGTAAGCATCCGTACCTGTAGACATAAGTAAAATAAATACACCTTTCGAAGTATCGTAATTGTAATCTAGGACCTAATTTCCTTCATGGGGTCTTTTTAAGAAAGGATTAATGTATTCTAATTTGTGAACTAGAAATGAGGTCGTATATTAATTGACAGTGATATGAAATATCTCGTGGTTCAGCAGAAAGGTGTAATTAACCCGTCACCTAACTTTGAGATCCTCAAGAATCCTCAAGAATAATAACGAATCTATGTACGAGCTCTTATAGGAATAGCCTATTTAAGATTGGATGTGGATATGCACGGCCTGAAGTACTTAACATAAGTTGGCCTTTACGCTCCTTTTGCTTTTCTTCTAATATTGTGTTTCTTGCTAATTGAGTGAGTTCGCAAAGGTATTATTATACATATTTTAAAAATATTAAATTAAAATATTTTATTAAAATAATATTTAAATAACCTACCTAAGGCTACACTGTCACATTGGGTGAATATCTGTGATAATACATGTAAAGACTTAAAATAAAAAGATAAAAAAAATATTATCTTATTAATTTCTAGCGCAAAATTTATATCACACGTGTCATGTATGGTACGTGTCTTGGGTTCGAAGTCCTAAATGACAGGTCTTTATGCCATTGAATTATAAGTTTTTAAAAATGCTCCCACACCGAAAACGTGTACCTATTACGTTAAGCCAAGATTTCATAAACTTCATATTTATCGCTGTAACTTTTCTTGTAAGGGATTACGTTGATACATAATATAACTTTTAATACGACCAATGTAAAAGTTTACGAACATCCTTGTAGCTGTGAATCCATAACTTTTAACGTAGAACAGTTTTATCGTGATATATAAAAGGTTTTTTATATACTGCATTTATGAATAAAATTAATAGTGCAAATAGTAACGTCTACTTCAAAAATTTAAGAATGAATGTGGTTAAGAAAGTAGAGCCGAAGATGAATGGGTCTTTAATGATTTAAATTTACTTATTATGTAAGGCAATTGATAATTTTAGGGAAGCCTTGGGTGTCATGGACATATAAAGAGGAGTAAACAAACACCCAGACCCAGAATTGAAATCTAAATTTTTCTTTAACCGGGAATCGAACCTGTATCAAAGCAATATTGTAAATATGTTTATAAATGTTTTATAGAAGAATAGAAATCACAAATAATCACTTACAGTAACGATGAAGAAAAACTTTGTGAAGAAACTTAAATACAAAGAGTACTCAATAAAATCCCAAGGGTATCCAAGTCCCGTCTCCGGCGGGTCAATGTGGCGGACTACTGTCTAACTCTTATCATTCTAAGAGGAGATACTTGACCAGTTGTACAATTATCTGTATAATTATTCTATTATTTTCACAATTAAAAACACTTAATTAAGAATACTATCTCAACATTTAACTAATGATATTTATAAAAATCGTTACAATAAAATCACATTATATTTAAATAACTTCCTGATTCTATACACTTTAAGTTAAATTCTTAAGTTTCATTTTGTAATAGGAAATAATTGCTTTCATTCCACACAAACTTTCGCCTATGCACCTATTTTCGTAGTCCGTAAAATTTAATCGTTCAGATTTCGTTTTATGGCACATGGCAAAACGCCAGAGCGAAGTTTAGTTGGAAATCGTTTCAATAATGAAAGAGTAATTAAACAGTTATTAAAAAAACGTTACGTAAAGTGAATTCAGAATTTTAGACCAGTAAAAGTAGGAAGTTTCAAAGAAGCGAAACGCGTTGCTTATGAAAATCGTCAGCGATGTTATAAAGTTGGGCGTCGAATGTGGTCAGGAATTGGATGGGTTATCATTGACAAAAAATCATGCGTGCTTTTATGCTTATAGGGAGTATAGGGTTCACTCAGTTCAGATGTAATAAGTGTGTTTCGATAAGAAGGAGAAATTACCAGATCACTTTAATAAAAGTATAAGGACTTTCTTACTCATCAGGAGTAGAAAAGCATCTAATCTGTTTAGAGTTCTTTATAGATATTTAAACAAGTATAAACGGTCTCTTTAACACTTATCAGATCAAAATTCCCCATTAGAATTCTAACATAACGTGATGTTTTTATAGTGAAAAAGTAGAATTTTCATCTGAGAATTACAAGTATAATGTTTTATCTGTGATAAATAACGTCGTATGTCGTAAAATTGTGGAAAGACGTCGTTAAGGGCCAATCCTTTAAGATAAAGAGTTGTAGAAAAAATAAATTTCTTAGATTATGCTACTTTTATTGCCAGTAATAAATAAAGATAGATGGAAAATGCTTTTCTAACTTTAATATAAAAGCACTTTGAAATATATATTTTACGTTTTTTAAATTTTAGCGAGATAAAATTCTTGATATTTTAAAACATCCATTTGCAGATAGATCATTTTATTCGGGCACGACGATGAATTACTGGCTGGAAATATTTGCGTGTATCTTCATGTATTGTTAGCTGTGATTGAAATTAAGCAGTGAACCTTGATAAAAAACAGCTATGGTAAAAGTCATATGAGTTATATTCTGTGCATGAATTTATCAAAAACAGTAGACGCGGTAGGTTGTCGCGCTTCGATTTTGAGGGCATTTCGCCGTGCCTATTACTGTCTTGTAACATGAATAGTGCAAATATAGTTCGACCGAGGATATACCACTGCCGCCCTCATAATCCGTCATGAAGCCACTGCGTTGGAGAGATGCGGTTGCAGGCTCCACGTAGGAATAAGGCAACCATCATAGTTCTCAAAAGTAACAATCCGATCCGTCTACCATCTACGTCCGATCTCAGATAGGACCACAGTTACGTTTGAGATTTCATGTGGATAAATATAGCAACAGCTACCGCTTAACATTAAGTGGCCTGCATGCATTTTTGATATTTCTCTCAAAATACCATTGCGAATTGTTCCACCTAAATCCTTAAAAACAACAACTCATCTATGATCATGATTATGTATGTAGATTCGTGCATTATGATTACTTTGTTTTGGATACAGACTTCCATGGGCAGAATATTATACTTGTGGCTTCAGTTAAACAAAAATTTAAATTAATAAACGACGATGGCTTCAGGATCGACGCCCAATAAACTTCTCGCCGGAACTCATATTATTCTTTTGTTGTAAAAGTTTCTTTCCTTAAATTTGCCTTTTAGCCGTCCAGAATAATGCTGACTAAAGGTCACTGGTATATTTATTGTCACAATTGCCGAGCCTAAGCCTCTGACCCTCTTTAAGATCCTATCGACGACGGCCCGGAGACCTTATTTGAGTCTGAAAAATTACGTCTATCTAAATAGATTACCTATTTAATCTTATGTTATATTGACTATTCTAGATTACAAAAAATAATGATTTACTTTCTTTAATTGGTAAAAAGTGGAGACAACGCTATCTTGTATGGAAAACAGTTACAAATCTGACGTTCCTTAGTTATTTAGTTCCATCGATTATCTTTTTAAATTCCACTGCTATGCGTAGGTAGGCTCCTTTTTCAAAAAGACGAGTTTTTCATAATGGCTTCGCTTGTAAATGCGGTATTGTAACTGCAATAGATAAGTTACTTTACAGCAAGACGTTGCCTATCATTTGGATTTATCATAATCCGTAGTACACGCTAAGAGAAAGAGGAAAAGAGAGAATCAGGCTATTCAAGCGCATGTTATATTTTTATAGGGAAATCGCAATTTCCACTGTTTTAAGTAGTTAGTGATGATCATTGACCGTTAATTGACTTATTATTGGAATAATGAATACTTATTCATATTTGGAACAACATACGAGTTGTTAAAGATTTTATCAATAAAGTTATTGATAATTCTCTTCTCTTTCCTGCTAAGAAGACCTCTTTCTCGAAGGTATTTCTTAAGTTATTAAAAATATTGAAAAAATATTTTCACGTCACCTATGCAGATAATTAAAATATTTAAAGACAATATACACATTTAACGACGAATCTATTCACTGTAACTGAGTAAAATAACAGCTCAACATTGACATAACATTGATTTTTTTTTATTTGCATGTGAATCTACAAAATACTTCATAAATTTGCAAAGGTATGAAGTTTTTCAGAATATTATTTCTATGTAAATATGAACTGATGTTTGTATTGATAAAATTGCTCAAATATGATGCTTTGGATGCCGAAAAAGTAAGTGAAATGAAAGTTTTCTCGGCAACTCGTATACATGAGAACGGACTGTACATATAGTATTTGCCGGTTCGGCCCGTTTGTTTGAACGTATTTCACTTATAAATATCAATTTTTTATGAAATTGAAGTAGCAATTCGTGGTAGCAATGTATGGGTCACCGCATTAGTATCACAATAATCGTAAATACAACACTTACTGTAATTTTTTGAATAAAAACCCCATCAATCTCTTATTCTAGATAGCATAAAAATGGTAAAAAATGGGTGCCAAAGATTTATATTCGCGAAGATAAGCATAATATTATGAAATGTGTAGCTTACAAAATGACAATACATTATCAAAAAATGTCAATTCAAGATTAACATTAATATATTCATATAAATAAAATACGTAATTAATCAATTTTAATTTGCATTGTTAAAACTTAAGGTTTATTTTATTATCTACTAGCTGTATCCTGCGCGCGTTGCTACGCAACCAATTAAAATAAATTTCAAGGAAAGACATTACACAAAAATTCAATTCATTTTATTGATTTTTTTCTGACGAAAATGAGTCGTATCAACTCAGAAACTTTCGTGGGCTCATGCACAACTTTGCTAATGATCATCGCATGATCAAGTGCATAGTTTACGAGTTTATAAAGGATATACAGTCAAACATTCATTTTTATAAATAGGAAATGACAATAATATTCTTATCTGGTAATTTACCCTACCCTTAAAAGAGTTAGGTGTTTTTCAGCACACCATCCTCGGCGTGAATTGCTAATATCGTGACGAGCGCAATTGCGGTTTCATTTCAATTGCGAATTATTACTACTGCGATGTTCGACGCGGAATATATTGGTTGTTAGGACCACGAATGGGTTTGTTTTTAGAAGCACAGTATGGTAACACATGGTAAAATTCAATATAGTAATTCAGTCGTCGTTCGAAATAGATGGTTCTTATTGTTCGTTTTTGCAAGTATTTAATGACTGGATGTTTGTATGTAAGAAAAATAATTTAAGTAAATATAAACTCTATTACTGAACGAAGCTGGGCCGGGTCGCTAGTTTAAATTTGATTATATTTTTATACTTCATTAGTAAGAGTAAGCAAGGCACGTGTTCCACATACCTTGTTGATGTCACACCATCTCCTACTTGGAATCGATTACAATACCCTTGAGCTGCAAAAACCATTTAACATCATGTGGGCTGCATTTGTATTTGCTGATTCCATTAAAAGGTTTTATCACCAGCCTGTAATTTTTATGGCATTTCAACAAAAATTACCATAGACGGAAATTAGTATAACGTGAAGTGGTTGAGTTAAAAAGTTGATAAGAATCCCTTACAAATTCTTAATTTTATATTACAGTGATCCATGTATATAATAATTGTAATTTTTGAACATGAACATACTGGTAATATGATGTTATTTTATTTCAGTACAAATGGCCGTATCACCTTAAATGGTAAGTTCTAAGACTTTATTTCAAATCATTTTTCATTTCTAAGTTTTCGTAAGTGTGGTCATTGATTAATATTTATTTATAATTTCACTCTCTAAGACCTAAAACGAATAATTATAATTAACAAAACTATTCTACAGCTTCAACAAAGTTAGTTAAAAGAAAAATATTAGTATAAATTGAAACTAGAACTTTAAAAATGTGTATACCTTGTTGTTTTGCTATTGAGTAAAAATAAATGAAAATTAAAAAAAGATACACAAAAAAGAAATTTGTGAGCTATTGTATATTTTATTAGTTAGTAAAATATATTATATATTATTGCATGCCTTTATTATAACTCGAAGCTTCATATTCAAGGACTTTGAAATAAAAGTATTCTGCTTGCCTAAGTTATTTCGGGCAATTGGCGAACGGGGTATTTAAGAGCAGCCTTTGCTCTGTCTAAAATTGGCCGGCCGTAATTTCGTTAATGTTTGTCGAAACGACCCAACACAACGAAAACGACGAGTTGAAGCATTCCCAGTTAACGTCTCAGATCGAGGAATTTACGGCTAAAGAGATGTTAACACGTTCTGGGAAGTTCAACAAACCTTGTAAACGTTTTGCTGAGTATTTTTTATATCTTTCTGGATTCATGTCATCATTCTTCTAAAACTGTTCCACTGCTTGGGACCTTTTCTCAAGATGAGAATAATTAGGGCATAGGTATATGGTATTAAAAACAGAATTATTCAACAACGTTAGCCAAGGTTGGCGAAAGTGAATTGGAAGTCATTAAATGCCTTTTAAGAGCGTTGTAAAGAAATTTGCAGATACAAGTTTCCTCGCAATACTATCTTTCAAAATTAATTAAAAGATCATCAGAGACGCGTGTCAGGGAATCGAACTCTGGACTTTTGCGTAATCTCGTTTACACTGGATTATCACTGTTTAAATACAACATACGTATAACATTAAATATTTTTACAGTATCATGTCATATAGGCTTGAATGATATATTCAGAACAATGCTCCATCTCATATTTTTTTTAGTTTTAAAATTGATTACATCAGAATAGTAGACATTAGAAATTTAAGGCAATATTACAAGCAACGTCGCAAGCAATAGTTAGTTATTAGTAATATCAGTTATCAACCGTAAGATTGATATCAGGATTTGAATAAATTTCGAGACAAATTGCTATATAAACGTATCGCACCTTCAATCGTCCCGCAATTTACATAATACTAATTATATTTATGAACTATGATTTCAAAATTGAGGTCGCAATAACGGGACAAAGGAAAACAACATAAAGTGGAACATTTGAGAAAATGGCAACTTTATAAACGAATGGGAATTTGCCAAATAAATTAGAATGTAAAGTAGACTGTTGAAAATATTTTATACAAGTCTCGGAATATAAAAGATTCGGAGCGAAGTGAATTGAGGGAGGAATAATACCATTGGCGTATTGACAGTAAAAATCAATTTTATGAGACAGCGAAAGCGTTCATACTGAAAAGAATGTTCCCAAATAGCAATTTTAAACTAAGTGTTTAATGAACTGTTTAATGGATCACAAACGAAATGTAATGGTTCTATATACGAATTTTGTATAAACTTTACTTTTCTAATTTGTTATATAAACGACAAATAGTAGGTAAAATCAGGAGGTCAACGACCGTTGGTGGCAAAATTTTATGGGAACTTCTTTCGCACTTCAACTTAAGCAATCGGTCTCGATTGTAAAAGTTGACAGGTATTAAGAATTACCTGAGACCTTATGTATGTTTTGAAGATATACAACAAAAAAGGTGTACCAAATCATATTTCCATTGACTCGTATGTGAACAGTGTGGTGGTCTACGCATCAAGCTTCTTCCAATCGTAGAGAGATAACCATAGCCGGTGGGACAGAAAGGTCCTGCAGTGGCAACCACGTCCAGGCAAAAGGAGCACAGGGCGTCCCCCGACCAGGTGGACCGACGACCTGATAAGGATATCGGGTAACCGCTGGATGCAGAGGGCATAAAACCGGTCAGAGTGGCGGCACCTAGGGAGGCATATGTCCAGCAGTAGACGCGTGAAGGCTGATGGATGGAGTAACCATAGCTGACACCGAGAGATTTAATAGGTTGAAGCTACGAAAAATAAATAGACGTAATACATAACGTCGACAGTCAGTTTAATATAATATAAACACTCTTTTCCCTGCTCAAAGTTAGAAAGATAATCGTCATGATATTCCATCCTGAAATGTCATACCAATTAATGTCTAATGAATGGTTCATTTGAAAGTTTTAAAAAGAGAGTTTTTTTCATTTGAAATCAATGACATCAATTTTATATAAGGTTACTTACGTAAATTTGTGAAAACAAACTTTTAATTATTTACGGCGCCGATTATATCTTAGATTGTTGACTGGTTTACACGAATCTGTAGTAAGAATTGAACTTATGTAGAACTATTTTAAAGGTGGTAGAGCCGTTAGAGCTCGCCCGGGGCGGTACCACCGCCACCCTCATAACCCGCCGTAAAGCAA
>DWON01011752.1:0-10010 GCA_018251015.1 Phocides pigmalion okeechobee
TCCTTAAATAGAACTTCTGTTCTATTTGAGATTGGACGTGGTTGTCCATGGGCTGCAGTGACCACTTAATATCAGGTTGCCTGCATGCACGTTTCTTACTCTTTCACAATAAAAAAAAAATGTTCCTGTTAGGACAGTAGGAAACAAGTGTGCAAGCCATCAGATGTTAAATCGACTGTGCATGGATACCCACATTCACCCTCAAGGAGAATTGACGTCCTTCCTAGGTTTGTACTCGTAATCGAGAACTAAGATCGTCCTTTCGCTTGTAAAGTAGTGTATTAGTATTCCTGTTGTTAATTCATAAAATAGCATTTATACAAAGTTGTTTCTGACCATTTTTTAAATTAAATAAATCATTACTTCCGAAAAAGCTACGCTATGGATAAGAAGCGAATTCTTCGTTTGTCTTTGTTTCTTCTGTATAACGAGACACCTTACTTTACCTTTAACTCACCTTTTGAACAAATGACCCCCTACACCCTACCCATGTGCTAAGGCCAGTAACTTAAAAGTGGGAGAACTATTGTTCTACCGGGGAGGTACCACCGCCGCCCAATACTACCGCCCAAAGCATTACTTGTGTTTCAGCTGGAGAGATGCGGTTGCCGGCTACACTTTGAAACGAAGCCTTCTTAGTCCTCAGGAGCAGCAACGTATCTACGTTCGGTCCTGTTTGTGGTTGTAAGTGGATGTCTTTGGGCCCCGACAACTTAACATCAAATGGTTTGCTACTCTTCTCACATAAAAAAAAATTTTCTTAATACTTGTAAAAGCGAACAGACCTCTTTTACATTACACCACCAGCGAAGTTGCGAATCAAACGGGGGACAGTCATGCGAGTGGTCACGACTCGGCTGGCATGATGTGCGACCATAAACTTCGGAGTTAATATCCTAACGTCACTTACAAGATCATAAATCAAGCTTTTCACAGCGGAAATATTTTGAAGAAAATATAATTTGCGTAAGCGGAGTAATTAATAATTGGGTAATATTTTGTTATGTTAGAAAGAGTAATTTAGAAAATTAGAGGGAAAACAAACAATAATAAATGGCTATTTATTCTCTATTCTTGTGTCACATATATAATTACCTGTTGCTTTAATTTTAATTTACGTGCTTTACCAGATTTTCTATTTTTTTATGTGAGAAGAGTTACAAACGTGCATGTAAGCTACCTAATGTTAAGTAGTCGCAGCCCATAGACAAACAAGTATAACCACAGAAACGACCGAATTCCTACTTGAGCTCGTACGTTGATACGTTGCTACTCCTGAGGACTGAGGACCTCCTGAGGACAAAATGTAGCCGGCAACCGCACCTCTCCAACCAAAACACAAGTAATGCTTTACAGCGGATTACGAGGGTAGTGTTCTTACCTTCCCGGTCGAACTATACTTCTTCCTCCTTTGAAATAGAAAATTAATAGAATCATAGAAAAAAGTTCTTATGAACATGAGTTAAAACTGCGGATGTATGAACATCCGCAATTTTAAATAATATAACTTTATTTTCAGACCACTTGAAATGGTACATTAAATGTTAAATGAAGCTAACTGCAACATACTCTTGAAAGCCGTATTGAAGCCCTTTCTGAAATAAGCACGCACGCAAAAAAACAAACGAAAAACAGAAAAAAACTCTAACAGGTTTTCTGTGTTCTAATTCCTTGATCACAGCTCCTAATAATTGTTTTTCTTATATATCTTTCATGTGCAGACAGAGAACAGTTAAAAAAATCATTATTGGAAACACATAGAAAATGCGTATTTGAAATTATTAACATATAAATTAACATATAAAGTACTTGTGTCAATTTATGTAATACGTGAACGAAGTCGCGGGAAAAAGTTCGTTTCAAGTAATGTGGTTACTTTATACCGGGCAACAGAGTTGACCAAATCCATATACCCAAGTAATCCAGTTCTGAGCGAGTCGAATAAAAATCTTTACTTAATGGATTCTGGTTCTAGCGAAACTCGTATAAAAGTTAAAGTTTAAAGTTTACGAACATTTTAGTCAGCAAACATTGTGGTGAGAAGTTGTTACTACCAACGCGGTGAAGAAATGGGGTTATAGTGTACATAGTCTTTACGCAAAGTGTTTTTACTGAAAATGTTACTCTCAAGAGGTTTAATCTTGTAAAGAACACGTTCGAAGGTGGTAGAACATTTTATAGCTTGTCTGCACTTTGTAATAGTTGCCACATCAATTTCTGCCTTAAAGCAGAAGAAGTTAATCTTCTCAATAACTGATTTAAAAAGAATGCCGAGATGTTTTTTCGTTGGCTCTTTTCTCCCGGTCACAAGTCAACAAGCGCTCAAAGCCGATGTACTGATTTTGCAGTGTATCTTCGACATTCATTAAGTGTATGTAAGTACATTATAATGAAATAAAATATACGAATTTGAATTTGATTATAATTTGAGGCGTCTAAACCCTGTTTGACAAATGAAGTTTTCGAAATTGATTCATGTTAGTTTTCAAGTGTAACAATATATGTATGATCGACTTCATTTAAGATTTCCGTTTGTAATGCACTTGATTACAGATGCCAATGAATAAAAGAGATTACTTACAAGAAGGTTGATGATCACCTTCTTGTAAGTAATCTCTTCCTGTTTCGGTTTTTTACAATGTACGAACGAACGAACATGATTACGCTCACCTGATAATAAAGGGTCACTGCCAGCCATAAACATTTGTTACATACTTTATGTGGTACAAGAGTCCAATTTAAATTTACTATCTTAGTCGTCAGAAGCATTAACGCATTTTTGTATGTGATAAGAGTAGCAAACTAGCATGCAAACCATCTGATTTTAAGTAGTCGCAGCCCATAGACATCCACGTACAACTACAGATACGACCGAAATGCTATCTGAGCTCGAACGTAGATGCTTTACAGTAATGCTTTACGGCAGATTATGAGGGCGGCGATGGTACCTTCCCTATCGAACTATAGTTCTCCCACCTTTAAAATATGTACATTAGCGAAGCCTTCTTTCAGAAGTCTCACTTAAAGTCTATCAAAGATAAGTTCTTAATCTTGTAGGCTAAGATAACAGCCATATTTGAGACCGACGATCAACCTTCCTAGTTTTACGTAAAAAAATCAACTCGTCGACTATTTCGATAGCTGCCAAGAATGTTGCACGTAAGCAAAGCTATATCATGTCTGCCGTATTAGCCAACAAAGTTAAACCAACATAATCTGGAAGCACGGCTATAACCGCAACATTGTGGTCAGAGTGTAAATGGCAGCGTCGGAGCCATCAAAGTTGCAATAGTTTGTAAACATTCACAGACAATGATGCGACCACTCACTGTATTAAATTTGGCTCTGGATCTGGTTGACACTTTGGCTAATGTATTGGGTAAAGATTATGATTATCATTAACTGCGTTTGTTAGCTACACTTACAAGCAAGACTTAGTATTCAAAAGTATGCATCTATGACATCAGAGATGAGTTTAGTTCTATTTTAGATTAAACGTAGATGTCTATGGGTCGTAAACATTATTTAACATAAAGACGCCTGCACGCTTGCTACTATTCAAACATAAAATTTATATAAACGTGTGTACATTAAAAAAATCTGTGCTAGCCTAGCGGTGAGATTCTACCCTCTTGCACGACGGAACTGTGTTTAGATCTATGATTTTTCGTAGTTATGACCGAATTAAAAACTAATTTACGTCCGTTGTGTCGGTGAAGTACAACGTCACGTGAAACTGTTCCATCCTCGTGAAAGTTATCCATAAATTTCTCAAATGTGTGTAGCTTACCAAACCGCAATGGCCAGTGTGGTGGACCATTTTCTAATTCTTTATATTCTGTGAGAAGATCTCTGCCCATGGCTAATCGCTAAAACCCATTCCCAGATCCACCCTTAAACAGGGCTGAGATATTTGAGGTAGTATATCGTATATATGCGTTCTCCTGAAGACAAAGATGATTGTCACTTATGAATGTATCTGTTAACGATGCTTTTCCAAACGAAATCATCGAGTCATAGTAAATTACGAGAATAACCGCGGTACCTTTCTGATCGCTTCTGTTCTTTTTCATTTTTCTCATATAAAAACTCAAAGGTCATTGTTTAGCGTATCTACTACGATAACCAAGACCATATTTAAGAATACACTAACTTGTCATTCTATTTTCTCCTGAAGAACAAATGGATACCTAGTGTCTGAATCTAAAATTTCCTTTGTTACAACGCTACAATTGCCCCTCACTTTAATTGGCGAGGGTTACTGGTCCGTAAGGGAAGATAGTGTTGACTGTTTTTGAAATGCGGAATTTGATGCAATTTTCATTTTCTTTGATAAGTATTCTAAGTTTCTCTACTCTATTTTAAATTCGAATTATATCTTGTAATAAAAACGAATATTTTCTGTTGGAGGTCTCATTGCGTAATTAAATATCAATTATAATTGAATTATTGTATGTTTTGCGACATAACTCTGTGAACCCTGGTATGATAAGCAGGTGTCATTCTCTATCAAAATTGACTTGCATACCAGTTAATCCCGTATGTTAAATGAACTTAACAAATCGAAGTTAGTCTTAATTCATTTTTTTAAATATAATGGAATAGTTTCCGTACTAAAATACATTTAAACAATTCAGAGTATCAAAATACTCAAGAACCTATCATTTTCCGTCAGCTTCAAATTTAATACAAAATATGGCTTCATGTACAGTTATCGTCGTCTAAACTCAAATTTGCAATTCGAAAACTTCCAGATGAAAGAGCATTATTCACACCGAGGAAAGTAAAGAAATGCAATGTTAAAATTTCAAACTACCGTCGCCCGGATGATTCCCACTTTTAAAGTTTCCTGTATGTATTCATGGTATTCGGCTCAACGGCGTAGAAAAGTGAAAACATTCTGAATACTACACTCCGGTCTTAGGATACGACTCCAAGGGATTAACTGACAGCGTTTCTTCCTGTCAAAATGGGTATAGTGGAGATTAATCGCTCATTCTTTGTGTTCTACCTCTGACGTTTGGACAGCTAAGTCCTGAAATAAAACTCCTTTCTTCCTGTGATAGTTGTAGAAGGTGGTTAAAGGCTTTGAGTTAGAATATGTTTTATATTCGTCAAAAAAGCTTGGGAGAAGTACCTTCCGCCATAGGGACGGAAGGTTATGTCGAGCTACAACCAACTAAAAACCTGACAGGTGTTTCATCGCTGCACCGCGGAGCGGAGATGCAGGAATGCTTTCACACACTTCCACGAGTCCACTGGTAAAGAGATGGGCAAACCTTTTGCTAAGTAATTTATTTAGTAGCTTTCTCAATTCGTAAAGACATCACATATGTAGACAAATCAAATATAAAACGTGAGACATAATAGTGGATCAACAACGACATCTTTCGAACCAACGAAGATGCATTTGTTTTTGCGTTCGAAAGAAAACCGTTAGAGACAATTCAAGTAAGTACTAATGTTTGTTAAGTACTAATGTCTCTTAATATAGTATACGATTATCGCCTTAATCTTGGACAGAATCAGAAGAGGAATGTCGAGAGACACGAGCAAATATTTCCATCGGATATGTTGTTTGATCGGCGAGACAGGTTTGCCGACAAATATGGGGTAAAAAGGCTTTGCTCGCTAAGACCCTCTTAGAATTCTTTCGCGCCACGTTGTAATATGTATCTACACTCGCGTTCATGATTCGAAAATTTCAACTTCCAGTTACCACTGAGCATTTCTAGAGAAATTCTTTTTGATACCCACAAAAGGCATATGAGGACTTAATTTTACAGTTCTACTAAAGCTTCTTATATATTTTTAATAAAAAAACAATTTCTAAGGATACCAAACCGTCAGGCATATTGTGCAATAATAAATTATTAAGTAAAAGTTGTAATAAAAGGTCCATAAATTACATCACATTACAGCAATAAATAAGAAAATATTATACAAGAACATTACAAGATGGTCATGTGAATATGATATGAGGACCTTACATAACTCCAATATTCCCAGATATTTTAGATTCAGGCCGACGCCTGACATCTGTGCCAGTTTCTTATACCCGGCAAAGGGAGAAACCTCAATCTAGACTCTCTTGGACTATCCAAATACTCGATTTTTCATATTGCAGAGGGATTCTGATAAATTGGATTAGAGACGCGTGCTAAGCCTATCTACGAGGCTAGAGAAATATCAAAAGAAATCAAACTAAAATCAAACGAACCTTGATATTCATTACATCAAGATGTAATGCCAAACCCTTTACGAAGAGCATACCCAGAAAATATAAATAGTATTAAAATTATTGTTATTATAAGGATGTCGGCTGTTAGCATATTACTTTGGTTTTACGTAAGGATATGAAACTTAGGTAGTAGAATGCTACGTGGTTAGACTTAGAGGCAATACTAGCATTTATACATTAAAAGAGTAAGCTTTATTAGGGTATTGCACTATTATAAAGAGTAATATCAATTGCTGTTATGTTTTGTGCGTCACTTCATAGAGATTTCTCAGACAAATACGTTACCATACGACGTTTTCCATCTTAAATAAAACATAATTATTTCAAACGGTGTGTTTGAAAACTTACAATATCTTTACGCGAATTGTAGGAATATTAGTTTATCTAAAATATGCTCTGACAATATTACCTTATCTGTGAAAAAAGTTAGAATCGATCAAAAGTTTACAAAACGTTGACGTAAAATCGAGATTTTTAAGAACTCACTATGTCGTCGCATGGGCGATATATCTTTTTATTTATTGAGAAGAGCAGCAAACGAGCGTGCTAACCATCTGACGTTAAGTAGTAGCAGCCCATAGACATCCAAAAAACAACCACAAACACTTCTAAAATCCTATCCGAGCTCGAACGTAGATACGTTGCTACTCCTGAGGACTAAGATGGTCACCGCTAACGTGTAGCCGGTAACCGTACCTCTCCAACCGAAACATAAGTATTGCTTTCCGGTGAATTATAAGGTCGGTGGTGTACTTCCCTATACTTTCTCCCACTTTTGATATCTAGTGATAATCCAATTTCAATACACACATAACATCGAATAATTAGAAGCGCATGCGATTCAAAACCCTGAACCTAGTGTTTAGCCTAACCTGAGCTTAAATAAACACTATAACAGCGTTTTACAGAGCGTAACATGAAATTAGAAACATATTACAGTGTAGCCAGCTATATTTCTCTGCGTGCATGTCGGGGAGGACAGCGTTGCGGTCTGCGTTGTCGACGCCACGACGCCCCCTGTGGTTATCCTATAAGTGTCTATATTGTACATGTTTGTAATCATGCGCCGTTAATATAGAGCGCGATGACACACAATAGTAGTGTAATGTTTGATCGGCGCTGCTAGTGACAAGAGGACTGGTTCGTATCTCGTACAGAGAAATGCGATTGCTATTTAGCACGGGAATGCGTGCAGCGTTTTTGGCACCATGCCACGAGCACGGATTTCCTATCACTTTTATTTTTATTCGAAATAAATAACTTCAGCTCGTGAGGAAACTATATAGTTCTCCAAAGTGAATAAAGACCATTCCGCACTTGGCCAAAGTCGAGAACTGTAGCTTAATGTAACAGAATGAGAACTCTGAGAACCTATGCCCAGCAGTGAGACAGTAATTAGTTAATGATGATGTAAAATGAAAATATTGGATATTAAAATATATAAATCATCATACGAAAGAAATTTAAAATAAACATTTCAGTAAAAACTCCGCAGACAAATTTTACTCGAGTCTGAGGCGTACCCAAAATGGCGCTCAATTTTAAAACGCGTGAGAGACCAATTACCGAAATTAAAAATGGCCGTACCTTTAAATAAAAATGTTTCGAAAGTGATAAGTGGCATTTTGAAACATTAAAAGTATTACGGAGAACCATTGTGGAGAACATTTTATAGTTTTCTGGCAGCTTCCATAATGAAGTACTGTGTTAAATGTGTAATGCTTGTTCGATTTTCTTGCATGGTTTGTTCAGCGCTCATAGAAAAAAAAACTATACTAATCTATGAAAATAGTAAAATTGTAACTAGATAAGTTTCATAGAAACTTGAACTGACTTGGTGAAGTAAGTACATGGAAATATCAGCTACCAGAAAATGTGAAGTAAACTTTAATTTAAACTCATGGGAATGAGGTCTCGAACAACAGATAATTGCTAATAAGTGATCACCATCTCGTGTACTCACTATCATACTTAAGCTATTCTGTGTGAATTTCATTTATCAAGGACTGATTTAAAAAGGGTGGTGAGAAGTTTTCCGCCGGTAAACTTTAGCCAATAGCTCAAAGCCGATGTACTGATTTTACATTCTTCCCTTGACATTCATTAAGTGTACGTAAATACTTCACAATTAAATAAAATATTTGAATTCGAATTTGAATTAAGAGGCACATAGTCCCGTGACAATAATAGATCATAAATGACTTAGCTATAAATTTCAGGCACAATCAGAAGCTTCATGGGTGCTCGCTAATGGCAAAATTGATTCACGCTTTCAAGCTTCAAAAGACAGTAGATAAACTTTGTCTATGGCTTTATGTAGTTTGAAGATGCGACAGGCAGTTTGGTCACTGACTCGTGTGTCAAAACGCATTGGAGCATCTCGATGGAGTATGCGTCATGCCTTTTCTAGTTGTGAAACAAAGAGAAAGTTCTCAGCAGAAGCATAATTGTCGATTTACTTTGTTGTATTTGGTTCACATGTGTTCATCCGCGTGCATAGTATTTTTTGTGACGGAACAATAACTATTTTTGTTGCAAAAAGTAATTTGAGTTACTCCCTATAATGTGTTCCTGTAAAAATCTAATGATTACCTCCTACAAATCGTACTTCCAATAACAGACAAAAGAGCAGGCAGACGGATGAATGGTTCGATAGACCAGTAGATGTACGAACGGTTGAACGGATAGACAGACGGGCGGTCGATCGGATGAACAGTCGGATAGACGGGCGGATGGTTGGACGTACGGAATGAACGGAAGGGCGGATGGACAGAAAAACAGATAGACAGACAGATTTACAGACAGATAGATAGACAGGTAGACATATATAAAAGAAAACAGACAATAATACAAACGTTTTAATGACAATATATAAAGACACTTATTTTAAATTCAGAGTACACTTTCACTTTAAATTCATTTTTAGAGTAGATACATAAAAGATAAATATATTATATAATCTCCGTCAAAATACATTAACTCCACTAATGTAAGCCCACACGAGAGCTCGAACTTCTCCGCATTAACTAATTACACGAGTTAAGGAATTCAAGACTCCGAACACTTGCCACAGCGTTGCACCACTTAATGAATTTATCTTAGAAAATTTAAGCCAACTTGTACATTCCTTTACATAAAAGTGAAAATTATTTTATGCTATAATTTTAAACTAATATTATCGAGGAAGTTACACATCAATCTATAAACGTTCGACGTCGTCGAACGTAGTATGAAACCCAAAGAAGAAAAACAAACTAGACGTATAATAGATAGATTTATCTACCAGTAACACTTGTCAACAGCTTCGTCCAGCTACCGCAGTTTAGCCGTGACCGTCTCATTGAAGTAGTTCGAAATATCTGCAAATGAATTATGTAAATGATTATATATGTAGTAAATGATTTCCTTTCTACACGAGACCTCGAGTCCATTATACTTTTCACTCAAGCGCGAATCCCGATCATACCACTGTTTGGATTGTTAAGCCCTCGTCATGATTGATTTCTGTGTACTCTGCGGCAAATAGCAATTAAATGTCCGATTTAATTAAAACTCACGTTTTTCATATATATTACAGTAGCAAAATGAACAATTCGTTTGATTGGAGTTTTTTTATGTGAAAAGTAGCAAACGAGCATGCAGACCGTCTAATGTTAAGTAGTCGCAGCCCGTAGACATCCACGTACAACTACAAATACGACTGAGGTTCTATCTGAGCTCGAACATAGATACGTTGCTATTCCTGAGGACTAAGAAGGTCGCCTCACTT
>DWON01011753.1:0-10010 GCA_018251015.1 Phocides pigmalion okeechobee
AGATAGACACTTGCAAGGGTGCAGATGGCGTGGATTACTAGATTCTTATAACATCAATCATCATTTTCATGTACCTCGATAATAATTTCTTAATTATCTTCACACATTTGATCGACAAATTCTCTTATATTTACAATAAATAGGGGATATTTTTTATTAAGTCTACATTAGAATGATCAGTGCCATAGTGCCATTGTACTACAGAATATCGATTCAAATATTATCGAAACAAAAAAATTATGACGTAATAATATTAGATAGGTATTTCGAATATTATTACTACCAGGTGAAGAATGTATCAAATATATTATCTACTAGGTACATAAGCCTATAAATTAAGTTAGTTAAATTAAACTTTAAAAATCAGTATACAATGATAGAGACTTGAATGATTTCAAGTAAAACATAAAATTATCTATTGGATAACTGTACGACAAAACCATAGACATTAATGTCAAATGAATGATAGAAACCTACGGTTTCTGAACTTTTTACCATGTAATTTGCCAATCAAATCTGTCATCTGTCCGATCCATCAGTCAACTGTCAGAGTTAGTATCAGTCATTGTACCTATTTAGTTATTCTAAACTTGATAAAATTAGGTGTTGTTAATTAAAATCATTGTAAATTATTATACTTGTGCATAAAAAACTCAACCAATATAAATTTGACTACCCAATTGAATTATTCTAGCATAACCTATATATAATTTTAGTTCTTTTAGTGGAAGTGAAATCTGATATTTTCGGTTAAGACGGTCCTGATGATCATTGAATGATTATAATACAAGAAACAATCGGTAAGTTTTGTGTAAGATTTTATTTTTATGTATGCCTTGTGTTTGACTTTATCCATATTTTTCATTATAGTTTGTTTAGTTAGATTAGGTTATTTCTTATGTTCTGTTAGACTTTATTGTTTCCCTTATTAGCAGATATAACGGACTGGTGTAGACCTCCAAACCTGAAGATATTTAAGGATATGTATTAAAGTATGGCCAGAGCAACAGTTGTACTGAGTTTTCATGAGATACTGCTTCATCATTCGGACATTGAACTGTTAAAGGGGCCGTACTGGCTCAATGACACTATAATCTCATTTTATTTTGAGTATTTAGAAAAAGTGGTTTTTAGTCAAAGAAATGATTTACTCTTTGTGTCGCCTGAAGTCACACAATGCATTAAAATGGTGCAAGCTAAAGAAATAAAGATCTTCCTAGAGCCTCTGTCGATTGATACTAAGAAATATGTATTTTTTGCTCTGAATGACAATGACTCACCGGATGTGGCAGGAGGCTCACATTGGAGTCTACTAGTTTATTCAAAAATGGAAAACAGCTTTTTTCACCTTGATTCATCAGCTGGAAGTAATCATAATGTTGCTTGGGATTTTGCAAGCCATTTAATGTCATATTTTTCAAAAGGAGGTAAGGAATTCTTTTGCATTTATATTATCATCAGATCTGTTAATATGAACTCACTTTTGATACAATTCTATGATAAGGTTCACAGTGGAATGATATCATAAAAAGGATGATTCATATTGTGTTTTGATGGTAGATACATTAATTTGATTGTATAAATTTGTAGACTAAAACATTATTTTTTTAGGGCATATAAATTTTGTGGATAAAGAGTGTTTGCAACAGAGCAATGGCTATGACTGTGGTATCCACGTCATATGTAATACACAAAGGTTAGCAGAACATGCCCAAAATGGAAGACAGATAAGTTCCTGTGACATGCTGATCAAAATCAATCCTAGTGCTAAAAGGAAAGAAATACTTGCAACCATACAGAATCTTGCAAATGCTAAATGAATTTATTTGTTAATAATTGTTATTAATCTATAATAATTGTTGTTGAATTTTGAGTTGCTGAATGCTGTAGAAAGTTTTACAATAAATTTATTTTATAAACATGTGAATTTTATTGGCTATGGTTTAAATTGGCAGCAAAATTTTTAAAAATGCTGTAATGAAGTATGTAGACTTTTAAAAAATTAATGTCCAGCATTTTTAACATCAATTTGAAAAATATATTTTTGGTATATTTGATATATGATTACATACTTCACTTTAAAACTCTGAAAAAATACTTTGAAATACCCAAAAAACTGACCACTTAATTGGATGAACAAACTTATCCTTTGACCAAAATAATTATGCTATTGAATTTTGTTAATAATAATAATAATAAAATTTTTGGATTCAAAATATTTTGTGTTAATCAGTGATTTTTCAAAAAAAAAAATATTTCTAACATTCATTCTACATGTTTCTGGGAAGTGTAACCTTGGTCTTAATTTATGGAGAATCATTCTAGTCCACTAGCCAATAGCATTGCATTTGACAATGTACCCACGCTAATGATGTCATGTGCCATGTCTTTCGTACTATATTCCATATATATCGTACTATATGCTATATTCCATAGCTTATATTGTCTGTCTTGTTATATATTTATCAGTTTCTATGTTTTTTGCATGATTATATAATTAGCATTCAAGTGTTAATTAGCAACAGATCAACAAAAGTTTATTGTACATATATAAATGTAGTTGTTAGATATATATTATATGCATATGTTATTTGTGCATAGGTTATTTATGCATTGAGTGGCATGGTTTTTTTGTGGTCTCAGTAATTACTTATCTAATAACTTTATATGCCTCAAAGTTACTATTTGTTGTGCTTTGTATATTTTATTATCGTTTATTATAATATGTTTATATACACTATGGTATTGTAATTATTAAAATGTTAATAAGTATGAAATTATATTTTAAAACCTTATTTGAGAAATAATAAAACAATATGATTTAAGGAAAATCATTCATTTATTTTGTATACTATAAGTCCAATATTAATATTCATTATTCACTGCCATTATATCTATAAAAAATATATCACATTATTGTTGCCAGGCTTAAAAATACAATTATTATAAAATTCAATTAGGCACACAAATGTATCTTGTTTATTTTAAAAATAGTTTTCTCAATACAACAAATGCTTACTTATGTATAATTTAATACAATCTTTATTTTATACCATAAACAAAAATATAGTTTTTTTATTATTTGTTATACATACAAATTCTTATCTTATACAAGATATTGAAAGTATTTTTTTATGATAAACAATTAAAGGTCATAGACAAAATATGGTATCTTCTTAACTAAATAGTAGTGTGTATAGTTCAGTTACATAAAATGCATTCACCCTGTTTTGAAAACAAATTGAAAGAATGCTGCAATGTATATTTTGTTCGAGTACACTTAAGCAATATACAAAGAGATATCTATGATTTTTGAGGTTCTATCCATCCTCCAAAAGCCTTGTCAAGTTCTTCTGCCACAGCAAGGCACAATCTGTCGTTGTTATAATTTGCTATAACTTGAAAACCTATAGGGAGGCCTTCTTTACCCAGCCCTAATGGGATTGTAGTGGCTGGCATCCCCAAACAATTGATTATTGAGGTATAACAAAAGTTCATAGCTTTGAACAATGGTTCATTGTGATACGGAGCAGGTGTCGGGTGCGTCGGATATAGAAAAACGCCATCGTCTCCTAACATCTCCTTGAAATACACTTCCAAATCATCGCGAACTTTAATATAATGTTTATGTCGATCGTCGCCAACTTCTACTCCGCCGTAATCAAATAGAGATGTAAAGAGTCCTATCAATGTGTTTCCGGATAACCCAAAAATGTTCTTGATAATTTCGATAAAAATGGAGCATATTGAATCATTTTTCATTATAAATTTTCCAAACGTCTTCTTGTTCTTCATTGTAGCTAACCAAATTGCACTAGATTTCTTTAGAAGTCCGATTTTCTTTTCTTCAGCAACTATTTTGTGTTTTTCATTAAAATGTTCTAAAGCTTTTTTCATGGCGTTTATAATGTCTGGGTCGACATTATCAGCAAGAGGAGCATCGTTACTGAATTGATAAAAGATTTTTAGTTTGCTTATGTCCACAGGAGTATCCAAATTAAGTTTGTTACTGTTTTCACCCGACATGATCTTGAGAAGCGGGTTCAGGTCCACGGCATGTCTTGTCATAGGTCCAACACCTAGGAATATGGAAACATTATTGAAAGGAATGGCTATGTTAAATTTTATCTAAAGAAGGTAATTGACCTAATAGCGCTTCAAACTTCGTTACGATAGTATTTTTGATAATATTTTTCACCTTCTAAAGAAAACGTAAATATCTGGCATTACATATTATATAAACTAATAAAATTCGACTCATTGTTTTAGAATACATCGATGATCTTTCATAACTGAAACCATATTACCGATGTATATGAAACTAAACGCTGCCTGCCAATTTGTTTACGTAACTTTTAGGTTTTCCATATTTCTAATAACAACATGTTTTCATGTACTCCAATCCGTAACATTTAAATTGACATAACTTTTTTATTTAATGACCGATTGAAATGACACGAACACGAAATATAAATGAAGTTTACGTCAAAACAACAGTTAAAACCATACTAATACAAATCGGTTAATACGTTGCTTAGATTAGCGTACACAACCACACTAACAAAGTAAAATATAGCCTATGTTACGTAACTTTTTATTAATGAAACAGTTAAAATGGGTCTTGTAGTTTCGGAGCCTATTTAGCACAAAAAACAAAAAAAGGTTCCTCTTTTTAATACACTACGCAATAATAGAAAATAGAGCGTTCACATAATTTACTACTTGTACCGAAGACTTAGGAATTTTGGGCAGATAGTGCGAAATCTTACAAAAAGGTGACAGCTGGCTAGCCGCGAGAGAAAGGTCGTGAATTTTGCCATCCATCCATTATCGCCTATTGAACTTCACTGCTGGACATAAACCTCGCCATGTATGTGCCAGATCAACTGATATATTCACTTTGATATTTACTAAATCCAACGGTTTCCCTTTGTCTTAAAGTCATTGGTCAACTTGGGCAAAGGCCGTTTAGCATTTAACATGGTGTTCATATTTACGAACCTTTAATGATACGAACTTTTCAATATTATTACACTCGCATGCAAATACTCTCATTATAATCCGGAAATGTAATCAAATTTAACAAAGTGGCATTATCGCCAATAAATTGTAATGTATGTACCACGTGGATGTTCAGCTGATATAGGTTAGATTATTATTATACTAGTGAATATGTTTTTGGCAAGTAGTTAATAAATATTGTGAAATACTAATTATAATAAACAACTATTGCGTGCCTTAGTTGTTGTATTCCATGTAGAGTTAGCAGTATGATTTTCATTCAAGCAGACGTCATTCATTGGATAATTTACATAGTTATCTATTCATGGGTTAAGTACGAGCGTACTTACAGACATATGCACGTGGCATACAGAATACAGAGTATCCTATTTACGGCTATGAGATAATAATTCATAGTTACCTAAAAATGAATCTTGAAGTTCGGATTCTGGAATCGGATATTGTCCCGAGTTGGACACAACACCCCTTGAAGGTTTGTGTCCAAAGATACCGTTAAAGAAAGCTGGCATTCTTATTGAGCCTCCTATGTCAGAACCTGTAACAACAATTGTGAAATGTAGATCCAATCATATGTGTGATCAGTAACAAATGGACGTGATCTATGGGGCCACTATCCATCGTCCCATATATTACTAGAAGAACAAAAGTTTATTCTCACGACAAATACAGTTTTCCAACGCACAGTTCATTAGGCCTTCCGATTTACTTTGCCCTATAACACAATCTAGCAACGTCGAGCGCGGTCAAGATTTGGATGATCCATATTTTAGGTTCATTAGAGCATTGTGGTAGTGTGGCATATTGGTAGAGCATTAGACTATTGAGCTATAATCAAATATGAAGGTGCGCCCCGTGCCCACCCACACTTTAACAGTTTCCCCGTAAACAACTCGCAACAAGCATCTAAGCTTATATTTTGCGGACAAACCGCATGTTAAAGCTAGTAATTAAAAATGAATAGAGAACTAAATATACAGTTAGAATAAAGGAATAGCTAACTAACCAACTCCGAAGATACTTCCGGCGGCTGCCTGTATACAACCTTCGCCTCCCGACGATCCGCCCACTATCCTCGTCGTGTTATATGGGTTGTTTGTTCTACCATGGATGTGATTATGTGTCTCCCACCTAAAATATATTAGTTTGTTTTAATATAAATATTTCCATGTATTAGGAAATATATGCCATAACATACATGTCCTAAATTAGATACTCTTATACCTATTTAGTTAAGGGTTTCATTGGACAATGTGGGTTACTACCGAACTATACACTAAGTGCATTTGTCCACTTAAATGTTTTCTGGTTAAGGTTTGGCCACGAGCCAATACTGGCCATGGGCTGCAGTTTTACGACCATGGCCTATTATACACCGTGTTATAGGTAGTTTTTGCATGACAAAGACCGAATAAACTCTGGAATTTTCCATCTATTCCCATTGTTACCCACTTTTGGTCCACAAGTAGGTGACAGCAGGAAGTCTCCCAGTGCTGTACATCGCAACGAATTACGATCACTTTATTATACCTATTTCCATAGTGGCTATTCAAACTGAGCATGTATCCATTATTGTTAGCATATTACCATCTTATTTGTCATTAAATAAATACTAGTAAGATATCACCGCCGCACGTATTTCTAAGGTTACACAATTCTTACGTATCGCTAAAAAGGCATGGTAGCCACCTCGCATAAATTTGAGGCGATCATTTTAGTTCATAAGAGTAGCAAGGAAGCCTGATGAATTCCAGGTATGACTTATCCTAAAGGAGATGTTCGACAAGTTTATGTCTACGACTGTCATTTATAGGGGGATAAAGAGTAGGGGTAACCGGTAATAGACCGAAATAGGGTAATCGCTACAATACGTGCTTTGTTACAAAGATTAAAGTTTAAAATTAAATGCATTAAACTAAAAAGCTACATATCTTCATTCATCACCTAAAGATTATTTCGTAATCGTATATAAAACTAAATGTAGGTAAATGTTTTGTTCGTAACGTTATCACATGCGATAATAAGTTCACGGTTGTTTTAAGTATTATCATGTGTATTTAAATCTTTTGTTAGTGACGTTTTTATAAGATATACATCTAAGGATGTAAACTACTACATAATCTACAATGGTTTCGAATTAAAACAAAACATATCACCTTTAATTTTTTATATATCTCAACAATAAATACACATATTCTTACAAAATTTTTCTTCAAACGGCTAGACCGATCTTGATTATCATTTTGTGTATTAGGGCGCAGTTTAAGCTATAGTTAGACATTATAGGGAGCGCTTTATCGTCATTTCGATTTTTGTTTTTAAATTTACCGCAGTTTTCATTTTATAAAAAAGGCAGGAATCGTGATTTTGGTGCTTGACAAATTATTACGTCATAACGTTAGCTCCAATTCTCTTTGGTATTGGATATACGATATATAAATATTACGAGCATTCTGTTATAGGAAAAAATAACTTACCACATGCAGAGTTCTGGTACGTTTGTCAGACCAATGATGATGGCACCCTTTTCCCGTAATAGCTTTACCACCTCAGCATCTTCATTGGCGATCACGTCTTTTCGTAACACTACGCCAGCTGTATGGTGCAAACCTACAGAAGAAATAAAAAAAATACTGTTAAATTGTTGTGTCACAATTTTAATTAGAATAGTTTGATTTATAGTATTATCTGTACGCCGATTTTATTTTTCTTGTAAATTACATATTACTATTGTAAATTACCCGATTCTGTAAATATAAATCAATACTTTAGTATACTTTTTAGCTAACAATACCGGTAATCCAATCCAAAAAAAATATTTTATTTAAATTCAAAATTTCTACATTTATATTACATTAATAACGCTTTCTACGCTCAAAGCTTCATTAAGATTCCCTGTACCGTGAATGCCGTGAACACACATGAAGAAAAATACACAAACATCCACACTCAGGTCACAAATCTGTATTCATCGTCTGGTCTGGAATAGATCCCGGAACCTTTTGTATAAGAAATCGGCATGGAGACCGCCGTAGCACGCGAATCGTCAGGCAAAGGACAATTAAATCAAAATATATTCTTTATTAAGTAATAAATTTTCTTCAGCACGTTGTGGCATATACATGAATAAAAAAAATTGGGTACTATAAAACAATAAATTTGTAATCGTTTTTCAATTTTATTTTTTCCACACCAACTTGGTAGGTTTGACTCAGAATCCATTTTATTACATGACATTTTGTACTAGCTGGATCCAGCAAACAATCTTCTATTTGATATCATTTGCATACACACATTTACATATTTAAATAAACATTTATATGTAATATGTACATTCTTGTTTAACTCCTTAGAATATGTTACATACAACATCAGATAACCGGAAAAACATACATTACTTTAATACACAGAGTATAATGTCTATGTGATATGTAAGCCTGCCTACCGAAAATTATTGCGGAAGTAAATGCTTACATAAAACTAGATATATTCAATGAAAATATTTGATCTTGTTATGTATTAACAGATTAAAAACTGCCGCCAGATATGTTCGTAAACCAGTATTAATATCTTTCTTTGGGTACATGGAAACAAATGAGATGATTTGAATGAGACTTTCACGCAAAATATTAATGTGAACACTGAATTAGTATGCGGATGAATTAGAATGCGGGCCACCTGACAGTAAATGTTCGCTTCCACCATAGACATCAGTAACCGCATATAAAACAAGACCGCTGCCGGATTAGATCAAAGTTGTTTTAACTAAGATGGACGCCTTGAAAAAATAAATCCTTGTTATTACTTCAAACAAAAACGGCAGCTGTTAAAAGAAATATGTGTGAAGATTCCACGATAAGGAAATAAGCTTGAAATATATATAGGTTTTTTCAAGTTTACAAGAAACATAGCCTTCATATCATAGAATGATACACAAAACATCTTTTGAAGCTCCGGGCGTGTTAGTTTCATAAAAACTTCAACCTTCCAAAGTACATTTTTGTTTTTTTTTTTTCATTTTAAATTATGTGATATATGCGGATATTAACAACCTTGAGACGCCTTATACGAGTTTTCTACCTTTGTGTCACAAGAGGAAGGTTGATTACATAACAAGTTATTGATGCGTGACCTACTGTATTTTAATTATCTACCTCCCATAACGGTACGGCCGTTATCGTTATTTGGCAAATATTTGATGATGAATACAATTTATGTTAGTGGGACATACGGCGGATCAGTTCGCCATATTATTATTTTTTATGCAATCAAGAGTTTGATGTTAGTTGAAGATAAAGCGAAATGAAAGAAATTACAACGATGTCCATTAATGTGGACTGAAAGAGCAACTTTTGAACGAAGTATAAAAGACTCGCTGAAAAATCCTTAGAAAATTGGCCAAACTAACCTGCAAATAAATATGCTCTTTTTCCTATGAAACTTAAGTAACCAACTAACATATTTCCATCTTCGAAACTTCGGTAACCAACAGTAACAACACCTCGCAATAAGTGGAGTCCAACCTAGAGTGGATCCCAGTAGTTAATGCTCCTAAAGGCTAAGATGGACGTGACCTGGCCACCATACTTTTGAACTTAGAAATAGCCATGTGTGTGGAACCTCCCGGCTTAAATTGTACCATGTGACAAAATGTTATATTACGCTAAGATTACTATAACTATTGTGATTGGTACAATAAAACTGTGTCATTTATGATTTATGACTAGGGATGGCTAGTTTTCAATAGGACTTATATAATGGTAACGTTATTTGATCAAGCGACCTAATCTGCCTTCGTCAATATTAAATATAAATTAAATATAATTTAAAAGTGGTAGAGCCGTTAGAGCTCGCCCAGGGCAGCACCACCACCACCCTCATAACCCGCCGTCAAGCAACATGTTCTTCATGTACTGTGTTTCGGTTGGGGAAGTGTGGTTGCCGGATACACATTATTGGAGGCGACCATCTTAGTCCTCAAGAGTAGGAAC
>DWON01011754.1:0-10008 GCA_018251015.1 Phocides pigmalion okeechobee
CACACATAGCTGGCGCCATACAGACCGGTTCTGTGCCTTCTGCATCCCGCGGTTACCTGTTATCCACGTGGTTGTTATAACATAAATATGTTCTATAAATAAATACTTATTTCAATGGAAATATTATTTATAATACAGCATTCTGAACATGATAAGTAAAATTATAAACGGTTTTATATTATTTATTGTACAAAAAGACATGTAAAAAGGAACAAGTTATACAGAATAGTAATTTTAAAGTGGAGTCCTTGTTACTTGTAGAATGAATTGTTATTATTTGTTATTTTTATCGCCCGAATTGAAGATTTGATCGCTTGCCTCACCATAGTCGAACAGCTGTTTTAACTTTACTTATATTAGACTTTACCGTCAAATCACTTTGATGTCGTTAACTTATAGAACCCTTAATTAGGACGTAATCAAGTTAATAGAAAAATCGATCATAAATAATTTAGTCTTAACCATATTAGTTCTGTTCTACTTACTTCGTTTTTTATTTGTTTATAAAAATAGTAGAGTTCAGAGAATATGCAATGAAAAGTTTATAATTCAAACATATATATTCAAATATACTTTACAGATAATTATCGCATAAATTCATAACTCGAACTCAATCAATCTGACCGTTGAAAAAATTTGAAAAAAATTTATTAAAATGCATGATATCAATAAATCAATGTAAAAGCACCCACGCTTTTTTACATCGCACTTTTTTTCTTATTTATAATTTTTTTAGTTTGATTTTTTTATAAAAGCGTGTTTTTTTAGTTTTATTACCTATTATTTATTTTCCATATTATTTCATTGTCATCGGTCCTTGTGCAAGGTCACGTGTGCAAAGTTTCAAGTTAATCAGACTTCTGGATATTGGTGAAAATTATGCGCAAAAATTCCGTTACATACATCGATACAAACCAAGCTAATAAAAAAGTATAATCGACTTAGCTTGGTAGTGGCAAATTAAAAAATATTTTAGTGGACTGTTGATTTAATAGAAAGTTTAAATGAAGTTCGGTTTCGGAATTTCCTTCCAGATGATATAAGGAGAGCGTCTAGTAGAGACAAATTTGTCACGAACCACTTTGTGCTCCATCATTCCGATTTACACTTAAAATGCTGTATAATTCATATAATTGATTTACTTTTAATTGTTGTTAAAAATATTTTAATTTTAATTTTTATAATCATTAATCACTTATTTTCATTTATATCGCCTTCGATGATTTCTGCTGAGACCAAAGGTTGATGAAATATAAAAATATAACATCGAAAATAAAAAATAAAACGAAAAAGCCTAAAGTAAAATCAAAATAGAAAAATCAATCAAGTTTAAGTATAAAGTGAATAAAAAAATAATGAAATAAAAACCAATATTAAATGACATTTTCCGAATTTCATTCTCTACGTCATTCCATTTCAATCCGCTGACGCAGTATTGTTAGCACGAAAAATGTACACAAATATACAGAACTGATATAAACTGTCCGTTTGGTCGTTGCGTAAACACATCCTTTATTGACGTGTAGTTGGGACAATGACGTTAGAACGGAATAGACTTCTATTATTGACCTATTAGTGGAACATTGACTTTTGGATAGAATAGACTCCTATTAATGACGTGTTAGTAAAATGTTGACTGCAATATAAAATAATGCAGTGCTAATGTAAGATTTACATTTTATTGTTTTACAGATTAATTAAAATAGGAAACGGGATAAAGTAAGGACGGAGTGGACTCCTAATTTAAGACTACTAATTAATTACGACAAGAAACGGTACTTGTCCATAAAGTACGAACGAAATAGACTCCTAACGCAAGATTCAGATTTTTATTGTATACTAATGATTGTGCTAAGGACAGTAGAAAGATTCTGATACATACGATTAGCTGTCTTGTGTGCTCACCATCTTTGTAAAGTTATACTGTGTAATGTTTATTTATCAAGGACTGATTTAAAAAGAGGGCCGAGAGTTTTTTTCCGCCGTCTTTTTTCTCTCGGTCTACCTTAGCCAACAGGCGCTCAAAACCGATGTACTGATTTTACACTGTACCCTTGACGTTTAATAAGTGTATGTAAATACCTTACAATGAACCAAAATATTTGAATTTGAATTTGAATTTGAATGATGAAGTTCTTCACAAAGTATCCTCATCATCCTATTCGATAGATATTCGGGACTAAGTGGTCTATGCACTAATATTATCATAATTATCATTCTATAGGTAAAGTTGTATTGAAATCGACTGCTGGTTTCGGATCAAGCATACGAGCAAACAATTCTTGAAAAGTCTTTTTAATAATTATATTATCAATGTGGATTGATTGATCAGTTACTACATACGGTGTGCGTTCATGCTTCCCGTGAAATGGGGAATAATGGGCAAATGGGAAAAAGGGAGGAAGGGTGAACGGAGAAAGAAGAAATAAGGAAAGTGGAAAATAGGAAACGGGGAAAGGAGCAGAGCAGAGATTGGGGGAAGGGGGAATTGTGTAGAGATTGGTGAAGTGGTTTTCTCCTTTCCCTTTTTCTATGAAATAACGCTTTTCACCGTTCTTCTTTAAATCAATTTTAAGTTACCAATACTGTTTCCAAAAAACTAAAGTATTAATGACTCCTTGATGACATGTAAAGAAGAAAGCAAATGTCGAATGGGCATCAAACCGCTGTTACTGAAATGTATTTAACTTTATTTATTTTTATATATACATATATAGGAGTCGATTTTGTTCGTTCGTCTTTGGAACGGCGCCTACTTGCTTTATAGGGGCCATGTGCTATCAATATCGAACAAAACTCACCTGGAAAATAACAAGAATTCATTGTTCATGGAATGTACGTGGATGACTTTAGAGACAGTTTCTAGGTAGGAGAACTTATAGTTCAACCGGGGAGGTACCAAAGCGGCCCTCATAATGCGCCGTAAAGCATTACTTGTTTCGGTTGGAGAGGTGCGGTTGCCGGCTACACTTTGTAGCGAGGCGACTGTCTTAGTTCTCAGGAGTAGTAAAATATCGTTCTAGCTGAAAAAAATTTTCGGTCGTGTTTGTGGTTGTACGTGAATTTCTATGGGCTGCGATTACTTAACATCAACCGCAAAATTGCTCGAACTCCCACTCTTTATTTTCCACTCTTCTTACTCTCTCTTTTCCTCTCCTAGAAGACTTTTAGTTGCCTCTTAAGATTCAGTCGCCTCTAACCACAAGCAGCAATATCCTAGTATTAATCTGGCCTCGAGCTACTGGGTTAAGTCCTCGAGTTTAGTCCTCTTATTGTGTTATTAGCGTAAGACGCCTCGAATTTAGTTCCCTTTTTGCCTTATAAGCGCAAAAGATATCAAAAAATTCTCCACGTGCCGTCAAATTATCCCTGACCTTGAGATCAAATAGCGCTCATTTTCTTCACCATTAAAACAACATTACAATAAATATGTACAATAGAGGTCCGTTAAAACAATTGATATAATCTGTCGCACATAATTGAGCGTCACAACAATGATACCCGATACCCGTGTAAAGTTATATAAAACAGTGGTTCCCAAAGTGTAAAAGACCCTACTGAGTAACGTACAAATGTGCCTATTTGGTAATAGGCTACATACTAACTTCACTAAGAGCATGATTAAGCACGACTATGGCGGCCAGACACTAATTTCACTACGATCGGAGACTGCGGCATGTGGCAAATAATTATTTATAGGCGATCAGATGGCAGTCGATCTGACAAAGGACTACAGGAAAACTGTTAGTCAGAGGGACTCCTAAGAAATGTATGAGGTTTTGTATTTTGCTTGGAGTGGTTGCTACATTTATAAGCGAGGCGACTATCTTAATCTTGTAGAATAGTAATACATCTACGTACGAACTCAGATAGGACTTTAGTTCTATTTGGGATGTATGAGGATGTCCATGGGTTTAGTTAGAGTGGTTGTTTTTTACATTTAAAAGCAGGGCCACCATCTCAATCTTCTGGGGTAGTAATGCATCTTCGTACGAACTCAGCGTGGACAGTCACTGAAGCCGATAATAAAATCCAATTGATCTATAATAATATAAAAAAATACAAAAACAATTATAATAAATCAACAATAATAAATAAATGAAATGAGATTTTAACCGAGAGGCAAAAATTATAAATGCATGGAACCGTAGTGGCGATGGTAGCTCCCCGGTCGAATCGAATAGGTTTTGTCATCTTACGAAATCATTATATCTACTATATATGATATCTATTAAAAGGTGGTAGAGCCGTTAGAGCTCGCCCGGGGCAGCACCATCGCCACCCCCATAACCGGCCGTAAAGCAACATGTTCTTCATGTATTGTGTTTTGGTTGGGGAGGTGTGGTTGCCGGATACACATTATTGGAGACGACCATCTTAGTCGTCAAGAGTAGGAACGCATCCGCGTCCATCCTTAAATAGAATTTCTGTTCTATTTGAGATTGGACGTGGTTGTCCATGGGCTGTAGTGACCACTTAATATCAGGTAGCCTGCGTGCCCGTTTCTTACTCTTACATTTTCATTTTAGAATCTGGCAAAAACAAACGTCTAACAAACCTCCAAAAATAACAAACATGTACAATGATATATGTATGTTTTAGATGCAAAAAACGACAAATTATATATAGTCACTTGATAATTGTTATGACATTTTTATTACAACGGCTCGGTGACCAAAAATATATGGGATATGTCTAAAACAACTTATAACGTTTATATTATCTCACCTACAAATAAAATGTACCCAATAATTTGTCGCAGTCATTGCCGATCACCTGACTCAGATATGTCATTCATGTGTAATTATTGGACTATTTGTGTATCTGGCTGGCGACCAAAAGGTTGACGGCCACTGACCCAGCAAAAGTATGTCAGTCGCTAATCAACAACTTGTGTTTGGAAAATTTAGATTTTGCCCGATTAGAAATCTTAAACCCCTGTTTATTTAAGCTGGAAACTTAGACTGATTGACGCCACTGGTCCACACTGATAGGGTTCAATTCTAAGAACGGCCATGTGTTTCTGTGGGCGATAAAATAATTCCCTTTATACTCACCGCGTTGTGTTTGTGTGTAGTTTTGTTAATTGGTTACGCAGCGGCTGTGGTAAGGGCTTGTTTAATGTCTAATTAAAACGTGATTTTTTAATTGTATCATCTATGTTTTCTGCAATGATCAATATTTATTGGAGAAGAGCAGTAAACGAGGGTGCACCCCACCTGATGTTAAGAAGTCGCTACAGCCCATGGGCATTTACAAACAACATTAAACAGGACGAGTATTATCTGAGCTCGTTCGATACTTCTAGTATTATTACTCCTGAGGATCAATATGTTTGTCTCGCTTTTAAGTATGGTCAGTGACCTCTGGAACCGAAATACAAGATTTGCATAAGGTAAAAAGGGAAGAACAAAAATATTTTATACATAGTAAACATATATTTTAGTTCATCAAATAATTATGTAATGTTAAATGATTTTTAATTGTCGAAATTTGGAACCAGTTATATGGCTTGTGGTCTCGGCTAAACTGCGGTGTTGGGGGAATTGGGATCGGCGTACAAAAATCGTTAATCGTGACTACCCAAACGAAACGTTACATGTCTAAACTCCGCGATGTTATTGGTTTAAAATCATATTATTTATCTTATACTGATTAAAAACGTTAACAAGGATACATCAGCAATAGCAGCAGAATATCTAATTAACAAAAAAAAAATTAAACGTATTACACACCCTTTTGCCACTTTACTATGTTTGTGAATAATAAAGCAAATTTGAAGCAACAGTTGAATACAAAAAGCCTTTGAACCCTCGTAGCGAACCAAATTTACGCCTATACGCGTTAAAAAGACATTCAATACATTCATAGCTGGCTGGTCGAACCAAAAACACGTCGGAATTACCTCTAACTAGTTGTCAAAGGCGTCAGATCCGCACGTGTTTCCCGTGCGGATTGCACCGGCCTTTCGCCTTTTCGTTACCCTTTTTGAGCGACGCCGCGTGAAATTGAGGCCGTGATAAAACGGACTGGCGCGCGGCTTTGATAACGTGTTTTTGTATGCTACATCGTGGAACGGTTTGGGTGTGGTCCTGTTTTGTGGTGGATACCGATTACGGGACGATCAATAAGGGTTAGCAGAAGGGATTTACAAGTTTGAAGCATCTGTAACATTAAAGGGTAGAAAAGTATGCATTGGAATATTTCTTTTTATTTGGAAATAGGTTTTCTCGTTGTCTCATTACATTGTAGCGATCCTTAGCTAAGTTTTGATTCGAATTTGTTCGACTGTTTAAAATTAATCAGCTGTTTTCTATGAGGATTCATTCATGCAACCGATATTTACTATACTTTTCCTTATGAAAGCTAAGTAAAACTCATAAATTACCAAATCATCATGATTAACAAAATACAGAATTAAATAAATGCCTGTAAGCATTAAAATATATTCACAGCTGTTGAATTATTTCTAACTTGTTGTCAAATTGTCAGACCCGCACGTGTTTCCCGTGCAGATTGCACCAGTCTTTCGCTTTTTCGTTGCCCTTTTTGGGCGAAGTTGTATGAAATAGAGACTGTGATAAAATGGACTGGAACTTGGTTCTGATAATATGTTTTTGTATTGTGCTGTTTTTAATGGATAGCGACTAAAAGACAATCAATGAAGATCAAGGGAAGAGTTCAAACTATGGTCTATGTCTCTAACACCGTAGGTGTCAAATTTAAGTTAATTTTTACATTTAAGTAGGCACACTTGTGCGTAACGCGCGCCTAACAAGAGTATTTTATTACTTTATTTAAAGGTGGGAGAACTTTAGTTCGAAGGGGAGGTACCACCGCCGTCCTCATAATCCGCCGTAAAGCATTACTTGTGTTTCGGTTGGATAGCTTTGAAATGAGGCGACCATCTTAGTTTGCCGGAGTAGCAACGTATCTAAGTTTGAGCTCAGGTAGAATTTCAGTCGTGTTTTTGTATACGTGGATGTCTATGGCCTGCGACTACTTAACATCAGGTGGTTTCTATGCTCGTTCGTTACTCTTCTCACATAAATAAAATATAAATTCTAGTGCATACAAAATAGGTATTTAATAGCAATCGACATGATAGAATGGAAACATGCGAAATTATTTCGAAATAGTTGTCAAAGGCGTTATGTTCCAACTCGATGTTTACGGATTGAGCCTTTCAATTAGTATTTGGATACTATTCGTTAGATATTTCATCTTTTGTTACTTGTGGGCTCAATCAGTGTCTATATATTTTGTCAATGTAAAGTTTGCTTATTTCTGCCTCTTGTGTTATCGCTGCTGTGTTGCCTATTTCTGTCTGTAGTGTTAACTGCTGTGTTTAGCTTTGTATTGCTGTGTAAAGGAGTGTTCAATGCTGTTTAGGATTAATTAAAGGTTCCCATCGGTCACAGAAAAATCTTACCTTTTTTGAGAGAAGATTGCAAATGAGCATACAGACCACAAATTAAGTATCGGGTCACTAGAGCCCATAGGCATTTAAATATAACCTCAAACATATATTTCCTATTTGAGGTTGTACGTTGCATTGTTACTCCTGAGGACATTGTGAGTTCTTGCGTTGTTATTCATGACGACGACGTTATTACTCATGAGACATAGAGAGAAGATAGTCGCCTCGTTTGTATGAGAAATCAGCAATAACAAATCTCCAACTAACACGAGCTGCTTTATGGGGATTGTGAGTGCCGTGGTGGTACCTCCCCGATGGAACTATAGTTCTCCCACCTGGGAAATATATGTTAATGTATATTCGTATGTATGTACGTTTATTTAGCTGAAGCTTTATTTATAGTGTGGGTATCTCCCTTCAACTGGGGATAACCTGAAGTACACTCATTGCCGGTTTCCCGATGCGTATGACGAATATGAGGTTTAATAACCAAACCATTTATCAGATGTTTTCAATCAACCCTTAGGTGCTTCGACAAGTTTTAACGACTTTCGTCTATGATCATAAATGGAACATACAACTTACTACACCTTTTGTCACGCAAAAACACGCATGATTTTTTGCCACTAACGATAACCCATACAATTTCCGACCACAACCAACGTTGCTTAATTTAGATGATCATTTACCATTTAATCAAAACAAAAACATCTACTTAATATTTCCTGGAAGCATGGATATCAGCATGAATTTTTGCCACTAACGGACACCCATCCAATTTCAAATCATACCTGACGTCGCTTAATTGGGATGATCATTTACCATTTACTCAAAACAGAAACTTTTACTTATTATGCCCTGAGTTCACGGAAACGATCATGATTTTTTTTTTTTGCAACTAATGGTCACCCATCCAATTTCCGACCACACCCAACATTGCTTAATTTCGATGTTCATTTACCATTTAATCAAAACAGAAAGTCCTTCTTACTATGCCTTAAATTAACGGAAAAAAGCATGATCTTTTGCAACTAACGGTCATCCATCTAATTTCCGACCACAACCGACGTTGATTTACTTTTTATTCAAAATAGAAACTTCAACTTGTTATACCCTGAATTCATGGAAACTATAATATTTTTTCGCCACTGACGGTCATCCATCTAATTTTCAACCACAATCGACGTTGCCTAATTTGGATGATCATTTATTATTTAATCAAAACAGAAACTTCAACTTACTATACCCTGAATTCACGGAAATGATAATGAATTTTTGCCACTGACGGTCACCCATCCAAATTCCGATCACAACCGACGTTGCTTAATTTGGATGATCATTTACCATTTACTCAAGGATCAGTGCTATAAAATACAAAATAAAATAAAAGATATTCACATTTAAAACGTAAAGAATTCGTCACATACAACTCTGGACGCGTGAAAAAATGCGTCCAAATTACTAGTTTTCAAAGGCGTGAGAATCGCACGTGCTCTCGTACGGATTGCGCTGGCCTTCCGCCTTTGGCCTTTTGCCGCCTTCGGCCTTTTGAAGCAGATGCGTAAAATTGAGGCCACGATGAGGTGAAAGGTCAGACTGAATTTTTGCTTTGAAATAAAATACCGTGTGTTTTCAAAGGTTTAATGACCCCTAAATTTTTCTGGGGTTCAGAAATATCTACGATAGATTTAAGGGAAGACGGGCGAGTAATATGATCGCCTTTGATTTTTTTAAAGATTTTTTAATCGCGTATAGACGAAGTCTAAGCAAATATTGACAAAGTTAAGCTACGTCTGGGAAGGGTGAAAAATGGATGGGTAACCACTGGTGGAAAAAATATTTGTGTGTGTCCCTGTTTCGATATGCTCTTTTACCTGATGGTACCGCGTGTTATGTGATAATCATTAAATGTTATCAAATATGGTCGATGGCTACCTGTGTGGTTTGACCCTTAAGACACAGATATCACCATCGACAAGCATTGGAGCAGCATGGAGATTCATGCTCCATGTCTTTCGCAGTTTTTGGGAGCGATTATAATATATATAATTTAAAGACTGGGGACATTTTTGTAGTGTAGTGTAATGTAGTGGGGCATTTTCGCAAAATGGCGGTGTAGCGCGGGTATATTTTGTTTAATTTTCGATAGATCGGGTAACATAGACAATAGATAACATTTAGAGTACCTTGTTTGTGATTTTTCCGCGCCTTAACACTTCCCGCAACAGAACAAGTACACTCGTCTCCCGCGTTTTACTATTAAGGGTATTACGAGTTTACTCGTTTCCCGAAAATAATGTGTTTAATATTGTACGAACTTGCATGTTGTAGAATAGCCCAGCCGGGGAGGTACTACCGTCGCCATCATGACCCACTGTGAAACAACTTGGGTTTCAATTGGAGAGGTCCGGCTGCCGGATATTATTGAAAATTCCCGGATATATTAAGAATGCGACCTTCAAGATCGTTCATTTGATACCAAATACTTTTTTGTGTGTTACGAAATCATGATTTTTTTATTATGAAAGAGTAAGAAACAGGCATGCAGGCCACCTGATGTTAAGTGGTCACTGCAGCCCATGGACAAC
>DWON01011755.1:0-10007 GCA_018251015.1 Phocides pigmalion okeechobee
TGGCGGTGGTGCCGCCCCGGGCGAGCTCTATTGTCTCTAAAACCTTAATACCTGTACCTAGTTCAAGTACGTACATAAACTATAAATATTTAATACAGGTAAGTAGTAAAATCACTGTGGATTTAATTTACCTAAAGCAATTAGAAATTTGCTATAAGTTTCCATGCTATAAGTTAAATAATCGGTTAACAACGTGAAATAAAAAAAATGTTTCTTAGTGTGCGATGTGTTAATCTGGAACATTAAGTTCAAATTTTACTAATTAATCCTTCGTGGGCTTCATATAATTCTAATCTAAATCTCTATTAAATTAATACCGAGAAGTAATCGGACTTTTTCTGTCCCTATTACAGAAATCTCTAGAAAATCTTTTACAATTGAATTTACATTTTATCGCAGCAATACCCAAGATGCTGGACCTAATCGAATTGTGAGACGATTCGCAGCATTTCCCCGAGGATACGGATCATTGGGTATTATGAGATTTCCATTGGAACATAAGTATTAATCATCCGCGGGACCGGACGGATCTCTACGGTATTGTTTTAGACGGGAAATGTGTTTATTATATTGATAGCTTCAGATGCTTTGGAATTGACTTTTGTGAAGAGGGAAATATTTCGATATTGTTTTAAGATTATTTTAACATAGTTATAACTTGTCTATTGTCCCTTATCTTATGGGCAACGTGAAAGCCTCCAAGATTACTAGCACTAGATCCTACTAGATCCAGAATCTAAACTTTCGCTTTATAAGGTATCCTTAGCAGGTTTAGAGATTTTTTTATCACTTTCTGTTACAAACGAATAGGTTTTTAGTTACCGTATTGATTAAAACTCGTATATAAACTAACGAGAATATTCAGAATTATCAATTGGTCATAAGCCTACTTTGGTTAGACGGGATAATTTAAGCTAGCTAAAAACTGAAATCTGTAACTGGTAAGTAAACATCTAGCACATGAAATTTAGCTACTGCCGGTGACCCATCCAAATTCCGAGCACGCCTGACGCCGCTTAACTTCGTCTATCATTTATAAGTCGCGGTGCAAGCTTATATTATTTAACATAATTATAAGGGTGACCCGATGTCATATCGGCGAAAAGCGGTGTGAGTGATGGGAGGCTGGGGTCGTGTGATGAAGTACCGTATCAATTAGCGGCCCCAAGTCAAGTACTGCGTATTAGGGATTTTCGTACTTTTACCGGAAATTGATTAACTCTGAAGTTTACTTTCATATTCCATTGCGAAAACAACTCCACTACAACTATTTTGCCCTATTGTAACAGAATTGTATAAATATGATGTAAAACTACTGTTTTTAGTTTAAACGACATGATTTGCTTTCTGAGGCATTCCATGTAAGTGTTCATTATCAAAACATTCGGGATAAAATTTAGGTGATTCTTCTGTTTTACAAGAAATTTGTAAAATGTCCAGGGACAGTGGTGCTTATTCATGGATAGTAAGTAGGTCTGGTCTGGATATTTGTTTTTACTTATTATAAATAAGTATGATAACTAAGTAACAAAACCATATTTTAACAGACCACAATTTTAAAATTATTTGTGTACATTTTCAACATCATTAGTATTTATTACTAATAGAATAAACAAGTGCAAATTATGATAAACAGAGGTATATTTAACATACAGTCTTAGGTCCAGTAACTGTAATTACGTACGACAATTATCTTACACGACAACTGTTTTTGAAAATTTTATCTTTATTATTGATGGCTATCAAAATTAATTATCACCATCATAGCGTCATTATAACCATTTATTGTAAAAATGTTTGCTACGTTTTGTAACTGGCACCACAATTTCATGCATTTCCTTTATCAATGTATATGAAGTGTATAAAATAGATAGTACAAGCTATAAATATCACAGTCCGGCGTATCGTTCCACAGCGCTCGCTAAATAAATTTCCGGCGCAATCCCTTTGACGACACCGAGGCAAGATCGCTTCCAGAATTGGCGTTTAATTTGATCAGAGCATCGCCGATCGCCTCCCGATGACCTGACCCCCACTCCATTAGCTTATTACCCTCTCCCATTATTGCGTTACTAATTTTCCTGGAACACGGAGAAGCTAACGAAGTTTCTCATAGCGCAAAGGGCGTTTTGATTGTCAATTACTCGCTCTTGGACGCCAAAGGGCTGCTACAGACGCACAAAGACCGGCAGGATGCAATTAGTAATGGTGAAACTTTGTTTTCTGTGTACGAAGCGGTTAACTTATGTAAGAGTATTGCTATTTAGTATTGAAAAATATCGAGTAACGAAATGAAATAAATGTTATTTTCATCTAAATAAAAATATTAACATTAGCAATCATAAATCTTTGAATAAAATGTACTGTATGTACTTCACGTAAAGTAAGAAGACTTTGTCTATCCTATACTATTAAATCAAGTATATACACAGAAAAAGTTTAGAACAGGTTTTGCATTTTAATATTCTGTAATTTAATTCATTTTTATATAACTGTTTTTAATTGCGGATATTTGCCATATTGTAAAATACATAAATTCCGCGATGATACTAGTTTACAATCGTATTTTACAATCTAGTGTTACAATCATAATTGAAACAGAGAGAGATCCGTGTACCGCGACGCATCCGAATATAATACGTCACGAGCTAGTACTACAGTTCCTTTTTATAATAAGGTCAAGTAAAACGAAATAGGCAGGTGGGGCGATCAGGTGATGTCGTCCGATTCGAAGACATCATTTTTTTCCAATCTACCTTATTTTTAGCGCAACTACCCTATTTTTCTTGAGAGCGACAACATTTAATTAATATATGAGTACCAAATTTATAATTTACTTACGATTAGGCTTATATTATAAATGATTGTAAGATTTTCATTATTGTAATTAAAATGCAAATAAATAAAAATAATAACTTAAATAGTAAGCAAACAAATAATTTATAATTATTTCTATAGGTGATATATCATTTAAAGAAGATTAGAAAAATATTAATACGTCAAAAAGTTCAGACATAATTTTCCACAATGGCGCACTTAAGAATTAGTTGTCATGAACAACCAAAGCTCATTCTATTCAGTTCCGGCCGTGTCCGTTGCCACACGTCCGGCTTGCCTCAATCTACCATTTCCGACTGTATTTGTCCGCAGTAATTTAATTAAGTGCTGTGTTTATTTAACAATTTTGTGTAAAATTCTAGCATGTGTGTGTAATTTTTCTCGTCCTAATCGATTGGCCGATTATTTGAATTATTACATTTTTTTTCTTGTATAATGTAAATTATGTAGTGTTTAGTTGGACCCGATAAGTAGCACAATCGTTGAGACCATTTTTATACAATTTAAACTTATATTCTAAATTTTTCTGCTTCCCAGCATCTCTCAGTATTACTAAATTCAATAAACTTGGGTTTTCTTAGAGTTGTATCAGCGCAACGCCGTATATGCAAAAAAAATATAATTTAATACGTCAATTGGTAACCTTTGACGGATTTAAAATGTGTTAAATTTAAGCCGTATTGTGGTAACACAGTCACGAAAATGGGGATCTCGTGTCCGTACCGATAATAATGGTAATTAGATTTTTTTTATATTTCACGTACAAACAAAACTCCGTTTTATAATGGGTTTGTATAAATGACGACCTAATATGTTTAGGTACGTATTAAAATAATAAAGCACCGAAGAGAGACTCTTGAGTACTAAGATGGTCGCCTCCTATAATGTGTATCCGGCAACCACGCCCCCCCAAGCGAAACACAACACGTGAAGAACATGTTGCTTTACGGCGGGTTATGAGGTTGGCGGTGGTGCCGCCTCGGGCGAGCTCCAACGGCTCTACCACCTTTAAAAAAGGGTGGCGTTAGATAGGGTTCAAATGTGTACTACACCTATCGCACTACTCAAAGGTTCAAGTAATACTCAGTGCAAGGCAATTAATACATCGTAGCCGTAGCGCTGTAGAATGCGTAGTAATAGATGAAGGCACAGATTTGATGCTACTTTACAAAGAATATGTGTAGCTAACTTGGATACATCTATATAATTATTAGCGTAAACCTACGGCTCTACTTGCGAGATATGAATTCAAATGCTTGCTATAAAATAAAACTTATTTGTAACATATTATCCAAAAAGACGGTTTTCTGAACTATAATTATTTTTCGTCGTTACTCAGTTCTAAGAAAATGTAGCAATATAATATAAGGACAGTTGATAATTTTGTTTGTGTGTTTATAACACACACGTACGAGAAGGGACATTAATAATATTGTGTACTATATTAAAATTGTTTAAAACTTGGCAGTACTAAACCGATTATATTCAAAGTTGTCTTTAACGTTATTCTTCCAACATAGAAAAAAAATCTACTATTTAGAAGCGCTCCATCCAACATTCCAATAATTTCTACAAAATTGCACGTAAAATATTTTTTGGGTACATGTTTGAGCTAAACATAATAATCGATACATACGATTGAAATCGGTAAAATTATTCACTAAAATATTTCCTATATCCTAATAATCATTTTAAATACTGCAAATTTTGTTGCAGGCCTGTATCTGTAAGAAGAAAACCGTCATGAACAAATCTTTAATAATTTCTGTAAGGTAGCAAAAACAAGATCGATCGACAAATTTGCCACCTCAAAAATCTGCCACCCTAGGCTAAAACCTACTCAGCCCGCTGATTCCACCAGATGACGCTACCGATTCAGTGGCAGAACTAATAGCAAAATGTAAACAATTCACGGTTAGTGGTATGTAGATTCAATACTGAACACGTATCCACTTAAAATCGCAATGCACTAGTAAACCGTACTAGTCGAATGTAAAGTGTTCAATTAGACGCGTAGAGAGTTTACGAGAGCAATCGAGATGTACACGGCACAAGGCGCCTTGGATTCACAAAGAGCCCCACATACAGGCGGGGAATAATTACGGCCGCTTGTTCCAGTAAAAGGCGTAACACTGACCTTGGTCACTACTGGATGTATAATAAAATAGTTTTCTATCTAGTGTTTGCTGGTGTTGAAGAGTAAGTGGAGTGTTAGAAGTACTGTTTCAGGATTGTAAGGTTATTTTTGAATATATACTGTATTGAATAAAACGTCAAGTTGTGGACTTATCTATACTTCCCTACGAATATAATTAAACTGATTATATTGTTCTGGAAGCTGATTATACCTGTCTACCTAGCACTGATTACATGTTTGTTCCACTTGGCTTTGAAAAAATTTACCCGTGAGTTCAAAACTTTTTCAAAAATTGGTCCCATGTTTGGTTGACGCTGCTGGCGACAAGAGGACTGGTGATTTCATGTAAAGAATTGTGATCGCTATTCAGCATAGGAATTCGGCCAGCTTTCTTTATACCACAAGAGTACGGACTGCCTTTAGATTGTACAGGATACGATTATATTATAATATATTTTAAGATATTTCATGTTATGTCTAGAATAAAGCTGACTATTTGATTTGTTTGTCGCCAAAATTATAAATAGGGAATCCAGGTTAGTTTCTTACAACGACTTCATTATCTTTTTGCGATCTCCTCTCATCCTATCTAATTTCCATACTCTGCGTGCATAATGCCCGATCCGGTCTATCTATGTTGCATTATAACCTATTTCACAAGATACATGCGAGGCGAATGCACACTCATAGACCACGTACGTTGAACCGACAATTAGCGCTCCAAGTGGCACTTAGCCCCATAGTTCACGAGCGCCACGCTCGCGCGTTACCGTATGGTGATCTAAGAGTAAGGTTAGCACATAAATAATAAATAAAAGCAAGAGAAATTCATAAAACCGCAAAAAGGGCACTAAAAGAAACGTTTTATTGTTTTATGCGCGAAGAGTAACAAACCGAGAACATGCAAACCGCCTGATGTTAAGTAGTCGCAGCCCACAGACATCCACGTACAACAGCAAACACGACCAAAATCCTATCTGAGCGGGAACGTGGATACCGGCACTTAGAAAAAGGTTTTAATAAGTACCTGTTCCACTGTAAAATTACTATCTAATCCTACCAATGACATGTGCCGCTTTTTCTGTACGTAAAAATAATAATTGCGATTTTTTCTAGGATTAACATAAAGCAAAAAATCGAAAACTTAGTAATTAGATAGACTGAACAACATTTCTACCTTTCAGGTTTAAAGAATCTATATTACAGATAATATTGACAAATTCAATACAAATCCCACCTAAGGCATAAAGACTAATAGGACAGGTTAAAGGTAATTCAATAATTTAAGATTTCAAAAACGTAGCAAAGTATTATCAGTATTATGTAAAAGAAAGTTACTTAGTAAAAATAAGTAATACGTAGTCCTACTGTACCGTATGGGCACACATACAGAGCGCACGTAGGTAGGGTGAACCGACAATTAGCATTACAAGGAGCTCTCAGCTTTGCAGCTCAAGAACTTCAGGTCTATCCTACTCGTTACCGCGACGTGAGAATCAAATTATTCATGCTTTTATCAAAGTTTTAAAGTCTATGTTCTATACCATTTTATAAAGATCGTAGGGTTATATTACACTGTCATAATTTTTTCTCGGTAAATGACCTACCAAATTCAAAAATATGTTTTCAAATATGACTTACAGTTCCAAGAAAGAGATCAGATCAAATAAGGCAAACTATGGAAGACCATTTGGAACCATGCCGCATTGACACGGACTCCCTTTAGATTTATTATAATTAGTTTTAAAATTTTCATCATTGTAAATATATTAATAAAAATAAGGCAAAAAGCAATTTTTGTTATATTGATATACCCGTAGAATAATTACAATACGTAGCCAAAATACACATTAAAACTAAATCAGCTGTAGGATTACAGAAGAGGGAATAGGATAAGGATACAATATAAAAGATAATCGTGTTATTATTTTTGTGGCAAATTAGCAATATCATTTTACAAGATAACAGAAGAGATTTTGATAACGAACGGTAAAGTACCATCACTAATTCCATTTCTACCGTAAAGTTTTTTATGCGTTTCGGTAAAAAGATGTGATTGCGTGATTGATCTTAATCTTCAGGAGAAGCGACGCATCTGCGAAAGACTTCAAGGACACTCCTGTTTTATTTACCGTTTTATGAACTGCGACTCATTTGTTAATTCCATTTAATAAAAACAAAGACCCCAGCCGACGACCAACCCGAATGTGTAGAGTTGTAGGTAGAGACCGGTCACCAGCAATGAGACGCAAAAGAGTTGTAACCAATCGAAGACAAAATAAGAAAAGCTTACAAAAACACCATATATATCATCGCGTGAAACGTAAATGCAGTACTAAATTTGTTTAACTCATCGTCATTATCATCAGCCTACAAAGTCCTCTGCTGGACATAGGCCTTTCCAATGGCACGCCATAAGCTCAATCTTCAGCTTTCCTTTCCTTTTATTTAACTGCTGATCATGAAGACTCGTGATGTAAGACAAAGGACTTACCTCCTCCATTCTTGTAGCAGAGGTAGGGGAACCGCCACACGTTGGCCAGGTCGACTGCGAACCCGATGACGGAGAGCAGAAAGTCCACCTTCTTGCCCCATGTCTCGCGCTCGCCGACGCCTGGCGTCGGGGTCTTCAGCGCCATCCTAGTGTCCGCCTACACGCCGCCACGATCTGTGGAAACAAACCTTAATTACACACTGCATAAGAATGATAACATTTTTGAAAAACATGTGGTTTTTTCATATGATATCAGTACCAAAACCAGACCACCAGACCAGATAACAGAACCACAAAGGTGGGAGAACTATAGTTCGACCGGTGAGGTACCACCGCTGCCTTTATAATCCGCCGTAAAGCATTACTTGTGTTTCGGTTGGAGAGGTGCGGTTGCCGGCCGCACTTTGAAGCGAGGCGAACATCTTTGTCCTCATGAGTAGTAACGCATTACGTTCGAGCTCAGATAGGATTTCGGTCGTGTTTGTGGTTGTACGTGGATATCTATGCATGCTCGTTGGCTACTCTTCTCGTATAAAAAAAATGTACCAACCGAGCATGCAGGCCACCTCACGTTAAATAGTCATTACAGGCCATGGATATTAATACTCAACCTCAAATAGGATTACTCCCGAGGACTAAGATAACCGTCTCGCTTGTAAGGGTAACCGGCATCCGGAGCCAGCCGCGTAACCTTTTATAAGTCAATCCCATACATACATATATTACATAAATAAAATACTATATACCATATATAAATAAAATATTTTTATCGTGCATAAGTATCGTGTAAATGGCAGCCGCAGTGACTTAAAAACGACTTTCATTTTTCTAATGTTTACATGTTTATTTTTATTAAACGAAAAGAAATCCTCAATTACTTTGAAATTTTACTAATGTTTGAATGTAAATTAATAGAAAAAAAGAATGATTATAGTAATGTAATTAAAAGTAGGTTAAAGAAACGTAGTTGAAATCAGCACTTATAGAATTTTTAGACGACACTATTTTATTAATCTATGAAATGTTCTTCTTCTTAAACGTCTCTAAAAATAAAAAACCTGCGTAAGATCAAAAAACATGAAACGGAGGTTAAAATCAGTGATTGGTCAAATAGCGAAGTGCACTTGACATTAAATTTAATCCCCGGCTTAATTAACGGTCCGCAAGCAATCACGCGCGGCCTCCACTTGTGGTCACGCTCCTCACTCAATGACGAAATGACAAATGTTTCGCGCGATGACGGAGAACTCTACATTCGGAGAAGTTATAGGGTTGTCAATGATCGATCATTTAAATTGTTTATTAAGCTTATATTTTCAATAGATTATTTGAATCGTTACCTTGCGCAAAACCGTATAGTATTTTGATTGTATTCTGTACCAAGAAATATTTATCATAATATTTTCTTTACAATTTGTAACTCAAAATGAATAGCAAAATAAAACTCATATGATACCTTATGAATCAATAGAAACATTTACTTAATGCATAGTATAAAATATTCTGAGCGGTAAGAACATAAAAAAACATAATTGGAGCTGTTACGCACTAACAATATTTTACAAGCGACAGTAGTAACCATTGCCGTTTACACTCAAAGGCCGCGGCAAATATTAGTGTGTTTCACACACAAATCTAGTGCTATATTGTATTTTATACAACATATTATTTTTTATCCAGATCACAGAAGCTTAATATGCCTGTTCGACTTCTATTTTCATTCTGAAGCTATTAAGCATTTTAAGGCCATTTAATAGTAACAATTTAATACATATTTTTCTTTATACTTCGTTTTTATTACATATGTCTTATAGCTTACCTTTTAACAATCTTAATTTAAATGTTCTAAATACAGAATCTGACAAATAATAAAAATATCCATTCCCAAAATCAAAAATACATAATCTCCGGCAACCCTAGCTCAAACTGCCCAAGCCTGGAGTAGCCGTCACGCGCGGTGGCGGCTCGCGCATAGCTCTCCATCTCCACAATACCTCTAACGACATACAGCAAATTGGATTTCTGTTTGATATGGACGACCACTATCCATACGGTTATTTGAAGTTTACAGTTACTACGAGATATGTTTATCAATAAAAATGGTTTATCTCTGTCTTTAATCCACTTAATCAGTATGAGATAACCTATTGTAAAAGTTTTCAATCCGTCAGAATATTTCTATTGAAAATCACGTTCTAAAAATGTAAAACTCGCAAATATTGTAATCTATATTTTTTATGAATAAACCATTCAGTATTTCTCGTCTATTAAAAATGACTTACACGAAATATTTTAAATATATTTAACACACAATTAATGTATTTAATACATATTCGTGGTCGTATGCCACTTTGCCCTGAAGCTTACGAACATTTAATACTGTTGTTGTTTTGATGCGCTCGTTTTTTTTATTATGAAAGAGTAAGATTACTTGATGTTAAGTGGTCACTGCAGCCCATGAACAACCACGTCCAATCTCAAATACAACAGAAGTTCTATTTAAGGATGGACGCGGATGCGTTCCTACTCTTGAGGACT
>DWON01011756.1:0-10006 GCA_018251015.1 Phocides pigmalion okeechobee
CATGCTTTGAAATATATACCATTATACATTGTGGTGGCGGATTGTTGCGAAGTAGTTTTAACAACAACTTAATAGCAAGGAATTTCGCAAAGTAACGCCTGATGCTATTAACTATCTTAATAACTTACTAGCGAACAAGCTTGCAGACAGATGACGTGACATAATCGCTGTAGTCCATAGAGATGGTGCTTACAACCACAAACAGTTGAAACAATTGAAACCCTTGGTCCGTAGGAGTCGAGTGGCCAAAAAATAATTCAAATAATTAGCCCTGTGTTTGATAGTCACCGCTGGAGACAAGAGTGCTGGTTCATATCTCAAACAGAGAATTGTGATAGCTATTTAACGCAAGAATACGGCTAGCGATCTTGGCACCATTCCGCATGGGCACAGACTCCCTTAGATTATTTAGATTAGGCTTTCATTATAATTCTTGTTAAGATTTTCATATTTAAAATAAATAAATAAATAAATAAATACGACATAAGCGCTATTTAAAATATGGTATTTTGGTTTTTTGGGTAAAATTGTAAACTCCGTAGGCAGTAAAATATGACAATTACCATTCTTGACTTAAAATTTAACATAGACGCAAAGAATGATATCCCCGGGGAGGTTATTACAAGATTTATCAAAGTCACTCAAACCCGGTACTGTGGCATCATTATCCGGGAAGCGTCCGGGACCATAAGGGACTTATGGAATATGCCGAGGAAGTAAATATCGCTGTGAGTGCCTTATAGAATGATTTCGGCTTCTTCCACAGGAGGTCTGAGGTTAAAATTTTTTTTATGTAATCGCAGCCCATAGACTTCCACGTACAACCACAAACGCGACTGAAATGCTACGTGAGCTCGAACGTAGCTCCGTTGCTACTCCTGAAGACTAAGAAGTTCGCCTCGCTTCAAAGTGTGGCCGGCAACCGCATCTATGCTTTACGGCGGATTATGAGGGCGGCGGTGGTACATCCCCGGTCGTAGTTCCCCCACCTTGGGAATCCCTAGCACACACGTTTAGAAGTTACATGCGTATTAAAAGCAATGATAGTCTGCTATTCCCGTGTTAGAAGAACAGCAAACGAGCATGCAAGTTTCTTTGAAGCGGGGCGACTTTGAAGCGAAGCGATTATCATAGTAGAAGTAGCAACGTGTCTAAGTTCGAGCTCAGATAGGATTTCGATCTGTTTATGGTTGTACGTGGATATCGATGGGCTGCGACTACTTAACAGCAGATGGTTTGCATGCGCGTTTGCCACTTTTCTCACATTAATAAAAGAATCCACCTTCTGGAATACTTGACCACTTCCCCTGTGGCGTATTACTGCAGTATATTGCGGTTTGTACACACAAGTGCTTCGAACACAAGTGCTGTGTTTACGTCGGCGCTGCAAGACTGAAGGCGGATTACGTTTGTGTATTCGTGGACGAGACATAGATGCTAAAAATACAATATTTCAGGGAATTGTCGGCGCAACTCCAGTCTATAGAAAATAGCTCCAGTTTAGTGCCGCCGCCCCAACCCTGACTCGATGTAATACATGAAAGCCGCAGCCAATGTTCCTCGTAGTATATTGGCGTTGTCGTATTGTAATCTAATCTCTATTTGTCGGTTCAAAAGGACAGCAAACCGCTTGTGGAGACAATGCCACATACAGCTCTGAAGAATGTAAAGATCATTTTAATGTAGCATTTTTTACATGTTGGGATAAACAAATGAACGTGCAAGCCATCTGAGGTTAAATGCTCTTTACAACCCATAGACATTTGTGCCCAACTTCAAACAGAACTAATTCGACTCTGACGCCATGCATGTTGCTACTCCTGAGGACTAAGATGGTCGCCTCGCTTGTGCAACTGGTATACAGATCTTTCCTACCGAAACACAATGGTTTATTTACAATATGTTGCAAAAGTCGCAAAGGGCGTACAAGCATTCTGATGTTAAATGGTCCCTGCAGCCCAGACATTTACATCCAACCTTAAAAAAACTGAAGTCGTCTCTGACATCACGCATTTGCGTTGCTAAACTTGAGAATTTAGATGGTTGCCTAAATTGTAAGTACATCTGGAAACCGGATCTTTCTAATCGAAACACAAACTTGATAAAGCGGACACAAGCTTTAAAAAAACAAAGCCTTACGGCGGATTATGAGGTCAATGGTGGTACCGTTAAAACCTCACAAAGTAAAACTAGTTACAATTAACCTGACAGCAGTATGTCCGTCACTAATCGGCATTCTAACGGGCATTTGCCGCGAACCAATCAGGAGGCGGCGGCGAGATGAAAGGCTAATTGCCGCTTTTACAGCACCCTGTAGTTGTATCATGTGATTGGCTCCAACACCCTGTATTAGTAAATACGATTGCATCTTCATGGATGTTAACTGCTTAGGAATGGTAAGCTATTGATGATCTTTCTCTCGACGTACTTTTATTCTGTAGTGTATTTTGTATTGATGTATTTCTGCCTATCAATAGGTAATGGTACGTTTTACTATATATTGAAGGTGGGAGAGCTATGGTTCGACCGAGGAGGTACCATCGCCGCCGTCATAATCCGCCGTAAAGTATTACTTGTGGTGCGGTTGCCGGCTACACTTTGAAGCGAATTGATAATTGACGGACGGCTTCAGTTTTTTTATGAACGAATGCTTATGATTTAATTTAAATAGTACTCTCAAGATTTGCAAGCTGAAGTGGCAGTGGGCAGGCCACATCGCTCGAAGGACGGACAACCGATGGGGCAGAAAGGTCCTCGAGTGGCAACCATGCCTAGGCAAAAATAGAACAGGGCGTCCCCCGACCAGATGGACCGACGACCTGGTAAGGATACCGGATAACCGCTGGATGCAGAGCGCACAGTGGCGGCACCTGGGAAAGGCCTGTGTCCAACAGTGGAATCAATCCCGTGTAGAGACTTTAACTTTTGTGTTTTTTTTGGATCTTCTAAGACTATGTGTGCCCATTATGGAGGAACGCGACCACGTGTTACCCCTATTTTTCTCGGTTATGCGTTATTTTAAACATGTTTTCATATTCTAAATTACTTTAAAAAATTGACATTTGGAAACTTAATCTAAAAATATTCAAACAATTCGTCCCGAGTTTGATCGACGCCGCCGGTGACAAGAGCTGGCGCATATCTCGCTGAGAGAGTTGTGATTGCTATTCAACACGAATGCGGCTAGCGTTCTTAAAGCCCAGTGGGCATGGATTCCCTTTAGATTGTTTAGATTAAGCTTTTATTATTTGTTTTAAAAATTTTCAGGACAGAAATAACAGAAATGAACGATAATATCGAAACTCTTCAGCAAATTGTTATTCGTGTAAGAGTCCTTACTCGAATAATGTACTTACCACACATTTCCCGAGCAATACAAATATATTATCTCCGAATTCGCCAGACGTATTAATTACTGAAACATTATCATTCAGCGGGAACATTATTTAACTCATAATATAACGCAAATTTAACGTTTGACGTCGCAAGACGGGAGCAAACACAATTATGCAGCACGTGTTACGTTAATCAAATATTAGTTGTTTGCCTAAATGTGGGGAGAACCGCGGTATCAGCGGTGTATAAACACTAACGAAACTGGCTGTTGAAATCCACATCTTTAACTACCTACCACTGACCTATTTTTACTTTGATGTCCTACATGCACTGCGGTAACTATATAAGTCTGGCACGCAGTTCCCGATTCGTTTCCGGCCGCAGCAGACATCTAAATGATATTTTTTAGAAAGGTACTATACTATAATTTGAGGTACTATACTTGTACTATAAACTAAATATGGTTTAGTTAGTTTTTTTTATATTTTTATATAAGAATTCACAGTATGAAATAGTTTTATCTAAGAAGAGTAGCAAAGAAGCATACAAACCACCTGATATTAAGCAGTTGCAGCCCATAGACTAAGATGGTCGCCTCGTTTCAAAGTGTAGCCGGCAACCACAGCTCTCCAACCAAAACTCAAGTAAAGCTTTACGGCGGATTATAGGGGCAGCGGTGGTACCTCCCTGTACGAACTATGGTTATCCCACCTTTAATATCTACATTAAAAGGTAATAAAACTACACAAAATGTATTATGTAACACGAACAAGCGACCTTATTATCCGTAACGAACCTCTCGCTAGCTTATTGACAAAAATATCATTGTTTGTCCAGATAACCTTCATTATTTACAAGTGGGAAAATACAAGTCTCCAGTGACATCGCAAAATCAACAAGTTGCACAAATTAGAGATAACGAAAGAAAAACAAGGGCGACTTTTTATAAGTCGAAAGAATTTCCGCAATATAAGGATTTCCGCAATTTAAGGTGCGAGAACTATAGTTCGACCGGAGAGACGCCACCACCGACCTCATAATCCTCCGTAAAGCATTACTTGTGTTTCCGTTCGAGAGGTGCGGTTGCCGGCTACACTTTGAAGCGACGGGAGCTTCTTAGTCTTCAGGACTAGCATCGTATCTACGGTCGAGCGCAGATCGGATTTTGGCCGTGTTTGTGTTTGTACGTGGATGTCTATGGGCGACTACTTAACATCAGGTGGTTTGCTGCTCTTCTCGAATACAAAAAAATAACTATCCTAGTAAAATTCGAGGGATTTCCAAAAAGGGTGGTACCTACTTACTTACTTCGTACTGTCTACGTATAATATTAGATTATCCATCAACACACACATATACCATATCGGAATTTGTTAACTTATGTAAGAAATATTTATAGCTTTCTTCTTCTTCACTGCCGTTCTAATTCTGATTTTAATTTTAACATATTTGTAAATATCCTTATAGTCTAGTTAAGTAAGTTAATTTAGCTAAGCCACATCTTATTCAGCTGCGTTATTTATTTACTTGAATGTTGTATATACCTTTAAAGGCAAGTCACCTTTAACAAAACTAATGTCTTTAAATTACCAATGTATAGTGATAAGCTAATGGTGTATCTGTTAAATAAATAAAAAAAAAATCACCATAAAGTAAAAAATAATTTTAGCGGAACATTGATTAAACAAATTGTTTAAGATTCGGCGCTATAAACTACCATTAAATTCTTAAAATAGTGTACAGTAAGATTAAAAGCGAACTCGGATTACAGATATGAGCGTCTCACTAGGATTACCTACAAATAGCTCGATTATAACGACACTGTCTTGGTCTTCAGGAGTATCAATTTGTTACAAATGTCCATGGACTTCTATTACCACGTCACAACCATCAGATGGTCCTGTTCTATTACTTCTTCCATTTAGAGAAAAAACCTTTGGTATGGAAGTCATCGAAAGTCAAAATGACATGTGACTAAACTTCCAAACTATTATTATTAGTATTATTACATATTAGCTAGGGATTAGATTATTGAATTCGATCCAAGCTGGTATAGTAACTGTTATGCCTCAAGAATGGTTGTTTACTCAATCTTTTGTTTTGATAAATTTGTCAAAACATTACTAGGGTAATACTAGTTAGCGAAAAATTGCTAGCAAAAGGTTATAGATTAAAAAGGAAAGAATACACTGTATAAAATAATATAAATCAGACTTGTATCACTGGAAACAAATCAAGTTCTAATGTCGGCCCAAAACAAAACAAACCCGGCAATCGGCATGGAAGACGTCTCGAACACAAGACTGTAACCGCTGTCTCGGCCATGACATTGACTTTTCGTATTCCCCGTTACGTCACAAGGTTGTTGACCCATATTGAGGCAGTCGTTTCATTGCCTATGAATTTTCTTGCCGTATCAACAAGTGGTTGAGTGGAACGGAGTTCGTTTGTTTCACGAGTTCTTAACTTACTAAACATTTCTTGTTTAATATAATTATTTTAAGTGAAATAAATATGAAAGATGCACAGAAATAAGCGGTTTTTGTTTAACTTGTAATCTTCTATAATTATAATTTTAGTCAATTGTCATTTTTTATTTTATGAACTAAAAGTAAATTATATCCGTTTATATACATAAATAACTTAAAATAAATATGTTTAAAAGACAATAACACATTTTATTTACAATCCTGGACTATTTGTTTAAATTTTTTGAGACCGAGAGTTCCAATTTTTGAACAATACTACTGGTGACAGAAAGAAGGTTTGTTCCTCGCGCAGAGAATTATTATCGCTATTTATTGTAGGAACGCCGCTAGCATTCTCGACACCCTGCCGCGAAGGCACGGGCTGTATAAATAGTGTTTTTGAAGATTTTAATTAAATATGGCTTGTATTCAAAACGTTATACAATGCTGGCATAATATAAATATGTAAAGAAGGTATTTTATTAAATTACAATTAGAATAATTTGAATTATTATTGTAAGGCACAGAAATTGATTGTCACTTTTATATAATAAACTACCTTAAGTATATTAAGTGCCTTATTTTTATTATCATGTCCAGAAGGTTGCAACAGTTCGACGGGGGAATTACCACGGCTGCCCTTATAAGCCGCCGTAAAACAGTTCTTATGTTAGAGGTGCAGTTGTATTTTCTAGCACGGCGATCGTCTCAGACCTCAGGAGTAGAAACGACGCTATGCATGATGCAAATGAATGACTTAAATTCTGTAACAAGTTGAACGTAGATGTCCATGGACTACGAAAACCACTTAATCACAGATGGCCCGAAAGCTCGTTAGCTACTTATCCGATAAGAAAACCTAATTTACGTAGTAGCTATAAATGTATGTATGAAATAAATGGAGCAATATGAAATAAATAAATAAATATGTTTGAATAATAATGAATACATTTTCTCAATATAATTGTTATATTCCTAAAACAAACCAACATACATAAACCATCTGACCCGACGAACTTCGTTCCGCCTAAGAGAAAATGAATGAGCAGATTTAGGATTCTAAAATTAATCCTAAATTATTCAGTTTGACATGCGCTCCAAAGCAGTTTTGAACAGCATTATGCACATGAAGTAGTTGATACAGAACATGAAAAATTGAAGTTTTCATTCCTGTGTTAATCTCTTGACGTCGATCAAGCAGTTCCTCCGTGTTATCTCATCGAAAATTTTTACAGGTGGTTGAATAGTAGTTCAACCGCGGAGGTACCATCGTCGCCCTGACAATCCGCCGTAAAGTATTACTTGTGTTTCGGTCGGAGAGGTTGCCGCCTACACTTTGACGCGAGGCGAACATCTTAGTCTTCAAGAGTAGCAACGTATCTACGTTCGAGCTCAGATTAGATTTTAGTCGTGTTTGTGATTATACGTGGATGTCTATGGTTGCGACTACTGAACATCAGGTGGTTTGCATTGTCGTTTGCTACTCTTCTCAGATAAAGAAAATTGTTTGTTGACCTCTGATGTTTGTAAAACGATTTCGTACTGCCTGCCAAGCCATTTCACGGACTGTCTTACTTTGCTCGTGTGATTGAGAAACGCGAAGTCGGATCATGCTAACGCGGCGCTCTTCATAGGCATTTTCTTTTTGTTTTGAATAATTGTTGTTCAGAAGGACTGAAATCCTATCACTCCCAATGTTTCGTATCCTTCTTGCATTACGGCTTTGTCAAGAAAAATTCGATCGTCTTGGTCGCGGCATTGTTCATGATGCTTCAAAGAGAATACAAATTAGTGATTTCTGACAAAATGTATACTTATCAAATTGTCAACCATACACATACAACCCTAGATACAATTACGTTTAGCTGTCATTTGCGTTTTGTCATATGTGTTTTTGTTATTACCCGTTTTATAGCAACTTGTCAGGTCACACGGGATCGCGATCGAACGGGATAAATAATATCCTATGTATGTCCGTTTCCTGGTTCTAAGCTACCTCCCACCACTACCTACTAACTAACTAACTACCACGACTTCTTTTGTAGATATAGATAACTTTTAAATATAAATAAATAAATACCTAAAACAATTAAACTAAAATAAAAATGTGAAACCATCTGGAAAAATATAACGTTTATACGAACTAACACGATGATTGAATTTAAATTGCATCATATATTGCAAATAAAATATTTAAGTTAATTAACTTACAATAGTATTGAAAGTTAAAAGTAATTATAATAAAAAAAATAATCTAAGTAAACTACGAGGAATTCGGGCTCAGGGAATAGGGTAAAAATACTGGCCACATTTTCCCCGTGAGATATGAACCAGCTCTGTTGTCAACAGCAACGTCATTGAATTTTTCAGCTGCCTTCCTGAACTCAATAGCGATCATAATTATCTATACGAGATATGAACTTTTTTTGTCACAGGCAGCGTTGTCTAAGCGCAAGACTAGCTGTTAAAAAATCGCCTCAATCGCCGGCGCTCGCACTTTTTTTACCAAAGGTTTCAAAACCATGCGGAGCAAATTGACTTTACACTACCTTTCTTTACTATCAATTTTGATAATTAGATACAATATTAAACTAATATATCCTGTGTCACTGCTACAATTAATACGAATCCAAAAAAAAAAAATCGTAATGTATTTTACAGTCACTCAAACTATCAAATCAGGCAAACAAAATCAAAAACATTATCCTCCTTCTGCGGCACTTCCGTCTATTGAAATAAAAGTTGACATTGAAAAGATTTGAACCCCACCATAACATCGTGAATACGGGCCGGCCACTGACCTACATCCGCCACGATTCAGGTCGTTTTGATGCAAATTCACACGACGTGTCCAACAAGTGGTTATTTTATAATGCTGTGTCCAAAATCGTTCATATATTTTAGAGACACTAAGGATACAACGCATCATTGCTAGCCAAAATGACGGTCGAGAGGTGCAGTCGAATTCATTTATTAATAAGCGATTCGAATCCGGCACCGGGATTTATGCCACTGAGCTGCCAAGGGTGCCATGAAAATACCACCGCCTTTCATAATCCGCTGTAAAGCAAGTCTTGAGTAACTAGTAGTTCTCTTAGTCTTCAGGAGTAGCGACGCAACGCACGACCTCAAGTGTTATACTTCTGTTTGAAGTCGATGTCAATGGGAGACAGCGATCAGTTAATATCACGTGGCTTGCAAGCTCGTTTGCTAATTTACTTGCATACAAAATAATGTAAAAGACTTCCAACAAATTTGATAAACGTGTAGATAAACATCAAATATTTTATACACCTAAAGAAGGTAACAAATCACCTAATTGAATTTATTAAATACAATAAATTTAAATATTGAATGTTTATTTTACCGCTATACATAAGTCTTAAATTATTTATAATAAAAGTAAAATTGTCCTTAAGTTTGTAACTTCGGCTTTGAAATGGTTAAAACTGAAATAAGTATAAATAAAAAAAACATTTGTACAGTAAGACGTTACGGTTTGCAACAAATTTTGAAACTATTAAATTATAAATATTTAAATTTAAGCAAATACGTACATATATACCCATTAATTTGAAAATCCAATAACGTTTTCTATACTCATAGCCCTTGGTCTGATAGGTCATGGGCCTGACCACAGGAATCCTGTACCACATCCAGACCCAGAACTTAAATGTAAATTAATGATACAGTTCTCAACTTGGCCGGGAATCGAACCCAGAGCCCTTTGCGCGGCGGAACGGCAACGACTGTGCATCAGGTATTGCATTATTGTAAAATTTCGATTTTCAATCGTTGCAATCCGAGTCTAGCGCGTAAGTATAACTTACGTGTATATTTTACTTTCCTAATCTTATTCTTTCAAAAATAAGCAAATAAAAAAGAAATACTCCGACTATTTCATTTATAATAATTACAATAAATTATTAAAGGTAAACAATATTTATAATAAAGCAGTATTTCCTATAAACAAAGAAACAGACTTATTTCTATCCCATTCCGATCCTAGAATATCTTTCAATAACAATTACTCAATTTTAATTACCGATAACGAATTGCGCAACAATATACGCTCTCAATTCAACGCGGACTTGACATTGGTGCACTTGAACCTTGGTAAGTCCAATAAAATGCGGGGGGCTGTATTTCCCGCCCACATAGTTTTCATAGTTAAACCCTCTCGAACCTGCGTCCTGACAACC
>DWON01011757.1:0-10006 GCA_018251015.1 Phocides pigmalion okeechobee
TTAAATTCGAACCAGTAGTTCCTGAGATTAGCGCGTTCAAACAAACAAACTCTTCAGCTTTATATATTAGTATAGATTCAAGATCTTAAATTTTAGAATTAATTGAAAATTGTACTAAATAATGTAGGTACTATGTTATTTTACAAGAAAAATGTTTTAAGAAAAACTAAACTGGTACCTACATTGTGGAGTCCAGGATAAATATGTATAATTCATGTTTATTACTTATTACAATTGTATTAAAATTAATTAATGCAAGCTAGGTAAACATAAAATATACCTTATTTCTGGAAGCTATATAATTTTTACGCTTATAAAAAAGATTATACTCATTCTGCATAAGAATATGTTGTCAGAACTCTTTAATAGTTTATCGTCAATATGTTTTCAAAGACAGGTTTTTCATTGTTACCATCAAAACATTTGATATTAAATGGTCCGTGCAGGGAATGGACATCTACATGCAACCTGAAGCAGGACTAAAGCATAATGTTAGAGCGTACGTAGACGCGTTTCACTCCTGAGAACTCAGATCAATGCCTTCTTAGTAAGTGCACCCGATAATTACACCTCTCTAATCAAAAGACAAGAACTATTTCAAATCAAATCAAATTTATTTGTGAATAAGGTGGTTACAATAGTTGGTTATACATGTTACATGAGGCGCATATTCTACCACTCAGTGACTTACAAATTTAATTGTGCTTATTAAATTATCGTGCTTACAGTAATAAAAAAAATGTATGTAAAAATAAATGTATGTAAAATAAATGTCATATATGATATATATCATGTCAGTCACGGCATATTATCAGAGTGGCGGTCTTACCTTCCCGGTTTCTAAAATTAATCTACTATTTTTATGACCTAGCATACAGCACATCTATTATGACTTATATTTGAGTATAGATGCCATACCCACAGGTGGTGATAACGAAATAATATTAAAAGTAGTATTTTTTTTAATGTGAGAGGAGTAGCAAACGAGCATACAAACCACCTGATGGTAAGTAGTCGCAGCCTATAGACATCCACGTACAACCACAAACACGACTAAAATCCTATCTGAGATCGAACATAGATGTGTTGCTACTCCTGAGGACTAAGATAGTCGGTTCGCTTCAAAGTTTAGCCGGTAACCGCACCTCTCCAACCGAAACACAAGAAATGCTTTACGGCGGATTATGAAAAATATATGTTATTTCTATATTTGCAAAGACATTTGAGATACAATGCTAAAACCATAAGTTATTGTTACGTAGATCATATTGTGAGTTTAATAAGGCCTCAATTAAGGTGTTGTTGACAAAAAGGTGCATTGATAGCACCTCAGCTGTAAATGACATGTGATAACACTTTCACAATGATAAGAATGACATTGGAATGATAAAAGTATGCCTAATAGGTACTCAGTTTTCTCTGTAATCTCTTTTATTAAAATATAATGATTTTTGGAGCTATTCAGTGACAATGTATGTTTTCTGTAAAATGTAATAAATAATAGTTAAAAAAACTAAAATATTCGCTTTTATAAAAAAATCAAACAAAAAATATAATAAAGAAAAACAATATTGCAATGTAAAAAACCGTGGAGGTGCATGGTGTCAATAGATCACTAAAATAACCGCCTCACGCTTTTTTACATTGCAATAGGTATTTATTTTCTTATTTATATTTTTTTGTTGCATTTTTTATAAAAGAGTGCATTTTAGTTTTTTTTTTTCTTATTATTGCATTGTCATCGGTCCTTGATACGTGTGCAAAGTTTCAAATTAATCAGACTACTGGAAATTGGTGAAAATTATGCTCAAAGAATCCGTTACAAACAAACATACATACATACATACATAGATACAACCTACGCTAATAAAATCGTGTAATTAAGGTAGTGTGTCAAAAATATATAGCTTTATATTTCTTAAGTTACAAACTTAAAAGAATAAAATATTAATGTTATTTTATATCCATATATTATGTATAAAACAAATTGCTGCAAATATATGCGTATGCAATAATGCAGTGTAGATATTTAAAATCTTTAAATTTGCATATCTTTTGATATGAAAAGTATTGCGATAACACAAAAATATGTTTTATTAAGTACGTGTTACAAGTGGTATTATTATGTTGATTACAAATTTCTTAGTTCATCTTATATTTTAAGTCTCTTTGGATAAAATATATTTTTCAGATAGACGATACTAAGGACTGTGATAGTAACCGTTTTAACTGTAAAGCGCAAACAGTTTCTACATAATTTATATACTTATTTAAAATAACATGGAAACTATCCATATTACTTATAATATTTATATATTTATAAATTTCGGCTTCAGGAATTTAGGGGTCGACAGCGAATTCTACGCGTTTCATTTTTCTTATCTGATTGATCGAAACGTCATATGCGTATTTTAAATTTTCATTGGTTTTTACGATGATCTCACTCTCCATAACACTCTCCATAATGGTATAAATATAATATACATTTTAATTGTCGGGTTTTAGATTTGACACATGCTTAAGTAACGTCAAGCGTTTCCTGTAGTTGGATGGGTGACCGCTAGACAATGCAGTCGTCTTTCGTAATTCGGAGGGTATAGTTGTTATTCATACGCGACATTCATTACACAGGTAATATTCATATGTTTTTGTCTTACAGGCTATTTGGTTTTATTTGGAAAATAATTACGTTAAACGTCGGAAATCCTAACCTGTAATTCTTACCAACACATAATCAAGCATTGTTGTGGAGTATGCATCAAGCATTCAGTTCAGTAGTGAGGTAGAAGGTTGCAGTTAGACTTTACAAACGTGATAAAATTATGCAAAACTCTCAGATATAGTGTTGTTGTTAACGACATGTGATAACTCATTAATTTTAACACTCATATAACTTTTAAAAGTCAAGATATCCGAACATCGACGATGAAATTCATTTCAGTAAGCTAATAAATGATAGATGAATAGCGAATTGTTGTATGTTAAATTCCAGCCCAATAACATCAAGGGTGAGTGTTGCTCTTTCATTCCATGACTTAATCCTAGGAATTTCTAATTAGCTGTTACTACAATCTGCCCAAGAACGCTACTATTCCCATATGAACCGATTTAAGCAAAAATATATAAGAAAATCTTCTTTTCAAAACTGAACAAAAACAAATTAGACACATTGAACACTTGTCTCGATTTAAAAATTACAAATGCGAGAAGATAAAACATGACTTTATCTAACAAAAAATGTAACGCTTTTTGTAAAAAAGGAATCTCATTCAGCTCGTCGCATTCGACGAGTTGGGAAGCGACTATTATGTGGTTGCCTATGATATTATTCATGACCTTTTTTAGGCTCGACCGGATGTCCAGCCGACGCGTTACGTAGTTTCGCCAATCGGTAGGCAACTGTTCAAAGATATCGCGAACGTATGTAGTGTGCGTTATTTCGCACGACCTTGATCCCCACGCAGTGCTCAGAGAGTAGCGCGTGTAGACTAAAGCAATGTCCATACATTGCAATATACCTAGATTGTATCTCATATGCTTGCTTTCAGTAACTTCAGCGTGAAAGCGTATGACGACATCTAGTGTCTAGGCGACTCGACGGTTTGATGTTAATTATTTTTATGAAAGATCGTGAACATTTGCTTCTTAATTATTTAGTTTTAATGTCGACACTGTATTGTATATGTAAATTGTATGCTTTCTGTAAGATTGATAACATTTAGACAATCACTGGGATGTAGCGACTTATATTAGACTTCAGATGAGATACCGACCGATGTACAACAAGATTAACTCATAACCAAATATCCCTGCACCTATAATCCTAACACTTTGTATATCTTCTTTATATACGCTCAAGTGAGCATCAAAAAACAAATTAAGTAAAATTTACCCCTAAGAGGGAGAAATATATTGTCTTATCGCTTTCATCGTGAATTCTATAAGAGAATTTTCATTTTCGGGTGTGATCACTAATTGGTTTGAGAAGGGCTGCATACTCGTTTGCTATTTTAATCTTATAAAAATATGTCATTGTAAAATACATAATTTAGAAATCAATTTGATAGACCTTATTATTCTCTTATTTGTAAATACATTCGATCGTATTTAAACAGCGCTTACCTACTCAACCTTACATGCTACAATCATGAATCTATCAGCTCTATTAAAGATTGATAAACCTATTTATGGAAGATCTACAGCCTGGCGTGTGTAAGAACAAATCGATCGACGCGTGGATAGATACCATCTCTACATACCTATTGTTATACTTCCTCCCGTGTATTTCTGTTAATGTATAAAGGATAAAATTTATTTTAAGCGATTGTATTTGCCGATATAAGCCAAATTAAACAGTGCCTCGGCCGATCGCCTAATATAATGTCTGGTAGCTGTAGTTATATTCTAATCTCAAGTACGCGCTGTTCCCAGTGATCCTAATTGGGAATACATCATATTGCTGTTCTATTCTATGGAAGCGCACTCAACTCCTTATTGCCACTAATATATAAAAGTAAAAAGTTGTCCATTTGTTTACTTGTTTGTGTTTTTAACGCAAAAATTACTGGTATAATCAATCTCAAATTTTGTAAGTGTTGTGTCTGTTTGGTTTCGTTATAGGTTATACATTATCTAATATAATATAGCGTATTATATTGAATCTGACCAATAAGCGAAACGAATTACATTAAAGGTAATTGCCTTTTAAAGCATTTTTAAAATAATGTTTTACTATGCAGTTTATTGTATTCAGCTAATCATATATTTCGAGAATATAACTCGAGAAAAAAAAATAAAAAGAAAAATATGCTAAGATGGTAGTATCTTTGTTGTTCGACTTAGGAGGCATTACCGCCACATCGCTATCTTTCTTATAGCAATAGCGTCAAACGTGTTGATAGGTGGTAGAACTAATTATTGATTGAGAAAAACCACCGCCATCTTCATAATCTGTCGTGATATAACTTCTGTGTTTTGGTAGGAGAGGTGCGGTTATCGGCTACTCTTAAAGCGAGGTAACTATCTTGAGAGTAGGAATGTTACTTCATATTGGAACTTAGTCCTATTGGAGGTTGCATGTGGATATCCATAGTCTGCATTAACTGTTTAACATTACGAGGCCTGCCCGCTCCTTTTGATACATTTTTTATTAAAAAAAATAAACTCTTGTGTTCTGATTTGAAGTTCATTCTCCACAAATGTAGTAAAAGCGTAATTGACTACGTACCAGCGGGTAGACTGCTTGCTCTTTTGCTATTTCTATACTAGAACAATAATTTACACAAAATTGTCTTTGATTGAGCTTGAATATATCATTTCCGGGCTATTAAAATATAAGAAAATTTTTTCTTCTTAATTAACAAAACAATACTAATCCCAGGTACTTCATTATTACATTCGAATTATTGTAAATTATAATCTTTTACTGCCGTTATTATAATTATTATTAATAATTACCCTAACATTCACAATAACACTATAAATACTTTAGATAAAAATTAACTACAGTTATTCGCTTTATCGCGACGATCCATTTTAGTTCGTCGGAGTTGCAACACATCTGTGATCAACTTTAGGTAGAGATCCTGTTTTATATGAAGTTAGCAGGTGTCAACGGGCAGCAGTGACCTGACATCAGGTGGACTAAATGTTCGTTTGCTACTTCTATTACAGAAAAAATCTAAAACAAATTTAAATAAACCTTACGTTATTGCTTATCTAACAGTTTAAAAATGTCTAAACTTTTGATATTGGTGTAGAATCAATCGCACCTAATGGAAAGCGAAGACGATGCCTAAGAATACCACCTACCTAAAAACCTACCTACCTAAGAATACCTACCGTAGCTAAAAGGTTGTTATTTGTTCTTGTTTCGCGTGATTCATACTGATATTACGATACTTGTAGGTCGTAGATACAGACGAGGGTTAAAATGTCGTAGGTACATTCATTGTCCAAAAAATATGTACAAAGTATTTCAATGTAAATGAGTAGCATTTACATTTAAATACTTATTAGTATTATTTCACTACAGAACAAGTTTTTTAGTAACATTTTCTTGTAGGTTCGAAATGAAATGCTTAGTATATAAATTTGTTGCATACAAATTCAGTAGAAATTGTATAAACACCGCCTTATAATAATATTAGTACGGCCACATGCAAACTGCAATCATCTACGAAGATTAAAGCCGTGGCCACATAGTAGATATTTATCTCTTACAGTCTGAAATAATTTCCTAATAAATGGAGCCGACAAGGCAAAAGGAAAAGGTAAGTTCCAACATTGTCAATTCAAAACCAATATACATAGGTCTCATTATGTAGGAGTTGGGTAAGCATGGACCTTGTTAATTTATCAATTGGTAATCCTTATTTATATAACTCTTAATTTTTTTTCCTTAAATACGTTATCATTCCATATCAACTAATGTTATGTAAATTATTTGGGGTAAACGTCGACGCTGACAGTTGAATTCAGAATAAGTACGAACTCTGGTGTCAATTAACATGTTAGGCGCTAATTTATAAATTAGTTGTTCGTTATTTACAAATGATACAAGTATGATGATATAAGTAACGATCAGCTACCAAAATCATTGATTATAATCAGTCGTTATCAACTCTTTGTATTTCGGTTGAAGAAATGTGACCATAGCAAGACAACCAGACCTTAAAAGGAACTACGTATCTACTCATCTACGGAAGTTGATGTTAAGTAGTCACTTTTTTTAATTTGCTACTAACCTAAAATAGAGTACGAGTTTTACCAGACCTCCATCACAGATGTCTTCTGCTTCTGAAGATTGGGAACGCTTTATACCTCTAAACCGCATCTCCCCAATCGAACACAACAGTTGCTTCATGATGCGATACAAGAACGATGGTGGGACTTAATCCGTTAATATAGTTTTATCATTTCAAAAATATGAAAAAAAATCATGAAATTCCTAAAAAATAAAAGAAAACACTACGCATATATTTCATAGTGAAGGTTAGTGTAATAGCCGGTGTATCATCTAATAGATATTTACATAATATTATATCGCTCCATATGTCCACTCCCTTAAAACGTTGTGCACATTAGTTCCACTATTGTATGGTGAAGGTCGTCTATAGACACACTAACCAGTTCTACACGTAGGCACATACCTACCTATTTCTAAGACTCGCTTTGCATGCCCCATATTATATTTCCGTCTTTGAAAATGTAGTTTTTATCACAAAAATATTATTATGAAATTTTAGTTTAAAATCGTGTTGATTGTATACTACCAAATATTCCGATGCTTTTACTACTCCACTTTAATTACATAAAGTTGACATTTACAATTTCCCGTATGTAAAAAACTATTTTCTGTGTTAGTTGTAGGTTAATATAGCAAATTCCGAATAGCCCTTTTTAAAACAGATCTTTTATTAATAGGAAGGAATTAATAATTTTCAATATAAAAATATAATTTAATGAACTAAGTTTCATTCTGTAAAAATAAACTTCTAGTCTAGCCACAAAGCTATTTTAGTATTGGTATTGTTAATATATTTTTTTAATTTTATTAGTTAGGCATTAAGCGCAAATAGATAACTACATAGTTAAGCCCACAAGAAATTCATACGGTCAAAAATTAAAAATAGAACGTTCCGCGTTGGCGGCCTTTCTGAAACGAGCATGATAGAAGAGGAGTGGGGGACGCAGACGGCCCGATGACATCACATCGAGTTGCAGTGCGGTGCGACAGCCAACTCTTGCGCAATCGCGCGCCCTTGATCTTGACTGCGTCGCGGCCGCACGCGTGTGCGCACACTACATTTAAATAGTATACTCGCGACTATATTTATCTTCTCGCATGGAGGCGCGAAACGGTAATTGTACAATATAAAATAAAAGATGGGTACCTCTTGGTTTTAGTGCTGTTTTGCGGGTGCATATCGTACTATAAGTATCGTCCGAATGTGTCGAGTTTACGCTGTTTACGTATAATCAGCTGATGTATGTTTTTTTTTTATTCTTGTTTGTTTCTGATTACGAAGATTGTTTGATAACATTTTTTAGATAAATAATCTAATTGACACTAAAACACTAGTCAGATTACTCAGATGATACAGAATTTATATTTAAAGTAAAGGGGAAGATAAGTGATGCAAATTATTTTGCATTTTGATGTTCACAGGACATTGAAGTTATGAAGGCCAACGGAAGACATTGTGCACTGATAAACGTCAGCGTAATGATCTAATAGGTTTATAGTATACATACATATTGTAATGTAATATTCTCTAATATTTTGCATACGAGCGTACCTACGTGATAATTAATCCTTACTGGTTACTCGTGCAGGAAATAGGCCTGAACTGATAAGCGTTGACTTCATACATACGCTGTTATTTATGGTGTTTAGTAAACTGTATAATCTATAAGCGTACCTATACATTTTAAAAAAATTAAGAAAAGACGATATAAACAGTATTTTGATTATAGCCGACGTAACGATTTGAGTAAAATTCCACTCTAATCTTGTCGACATTTTTCATAAAAGGACTTTAATGCTTTGGCGCATTTAATTTATAGTAAAAGAAATATTTACTTACCATTTTTATGAAAAATTGGGTCAAAAAAATTCAATGAAAACATATTATTTTAAGCAAAACACATAAATAATTTACATTTAATCGCTTGTCATATAGATATATATGGCTCAATCATATCTATTACTTTATTATTTTTATACCTTGCATGCCTATTAGATCAGGTAATAGGTATATTTATATTTTTATTTAGATACTTGCATAACTTCCTTGTAATGATGTATGATTCTGGGAGTTTCACTATTAGTTGTCTGAACTGGTCTAAAGGATTTACTTTTAAAAACCACTAAAGGCGTAAAAATACTTTAAAGCCATTCATGTACTGACAATTCCTCGTGGCAACAAGGAGTTATGACCAAGCCACGTCACAAAATAACTTCAAAATTAATGACACAATAAATGCGGAAACTACATAATGTACATTTAGTATTTTTTAACTGTTTTGCCGTAATATCCGGATTTTCCAAGGACTACAATGCATCTGCGGATTCGTTACAGTTGACTATTCGATCTACTCCTGAGGTGTAATTGCTTGTTGTGTACGGGCACTTTTTATTATAGGCTGTATTAATAGGCAAATATGATAATATTTTTTTGATAGCTGTAGAACATTGCGCGTGACAAAGCACCGTCGCGACATTTACCTGCATCTGCTACCAGCAATGTAGAGCTACTGTGTCGGGGTTTGAAAGGTGTGGTAATGCAGATTTACTTTTGAGGCGATCCTTCTTATTCTTTACGAGTAGCAAAAAGTAGATGAGCGATTTCAGTAGTCCTTCTGTTCTACATGGATTCGATACAGATGTCTATGGGCAGCAGTGACCAACTAACGTCGGGTAAAGAGTATGCTCGTTTGCTACATCATAAAACACAACTTGCGAATTTTGACATAATGACTATGTTATCTTAATCCACATTTTCTTTTTTATTTAGCAAATAAAAATAGTTAGTTCTTACTGTTTTTTTTTGTTAGGTACTTATTGACAAGGAAATTTAAATCGATCGTTTCATTATTTACAGCGGCGGGAGCTAGCTCAGACATGGGAAGTGAGCATTATTGTCTGAGGTGGAACAATCATCAGAGCAACCTGCTGGGAGTATTCAGCCAGTTGCTGCACGACGAAAGCTTGGTCGACGTCACGCTTGCCTGTTCAGAGGGTGCCTCCATAAGGGCCCATAAGGTCAGCATTTCTTTAAATCCTTATTAATGTATAAAAATGAAAAGTTCCCTATATGTTTATTGTTTGTGTTACGTCAATACAAAACATATTGACCTCATCGATCTCAATTTTTTCAATACTAATTGCTTATATTTCTCGTTTCGTTATAAGAAATATATTATCACGGATACACACTATTGGAGGCGACCATCTTAGTCCTCAAGAGTAGGAACGCATCCGCGCTCATCCTTAAATAGAACT
>DWON01011758.1:0-10005 GCA_018251015.1 Phocides pigmalion okeechobee
GTTGTCCATGGGCTGCAGTGACCACTTAACATCAGATGGCCTGCATGCCCGTTTCTTACTCTATCACAATAAAAAAACAAAAGTTGCCGATGATGATGATGAAAAAGTTTGAGCGCCTACTTTAAATTGATTGCTTGAGTAAAGGAAAAAATATTTAAAATACTTGTTAATAAAAAGTAGGTATTGAAATAATTTAAAAAATAGTTTGATTATGATCGGAAATAAACTGTTTTATACTTAAAGTTGATTCTTTACAGAACTATTTTTGAACGCCAATAAACTACCGACTGTAAGGTCTTTTGTTTTGGAGACGCGGCGAAAGTGACTCCAAAAGTCATCTTTTCCATCTTTGAAAATGTAATTTACCAATAACTTAAACTAATGGAGCAAGTGGAGCTGGAGTCGTTTCAGACCATATGAGTTTATCATTTAAGTTACCGTTAGTTTTATAATACGCCTTTGTACACAATGTTTGTGCAATAACCAATTAAAACTTCTTTTCTATTAGATTTGTCATATGTTCTAGTATCTTATTGTAGTACCGAATATAGTTTCCCATGAATGATTTGGCTACCTTATATAATCTTTATTTAGGGACAGCCAATTAAATAATAATTTAATTTATACAATTTATAACGTTATCATACGGCTTACTATGGAAATGACAAAGCGTCATTTTTCCGCGGCCGCCTTGTCGGATTTAAAATTGATTGATGGAACAAGAATATAATATACAAAGAAACGCGATGACATTGCAAAAACAGTAACCTTGACCTTATTCTGCAGCAGGACAGTCTGCGGAGTACGGCACTCCTCACTTACACTTGCAGACTTCACAAGACCAGCCATTCGTTTCGTTTCGGCATGTCTCTGAAATTTTATAATAAAATTCCTGTAAAATAAGTCCCATGCGGAAAAGCTTACTCTTATTATGACGTTAAGGACCATTTAAATGATAAAGCCTGGGACTGCGCCTACCTCACCAGGATGTTTCTATTTCTCATGTAATAGTTTTATTTACCAGAAATTGTGTGCAGATGACAGTGGAAAGATCCTGACACACACGATTAACCGTCTCGTGTGCTCACCATCTGTCTAAAGTTATACTGTGTAATGTTTATTTATCAAGGGCTGATTTAAGAAGAGGGCCGGGAGTTTTTTCCACCGGCTTTTTTCTCCCGGTCAACGTCGGTCAAGGCGCTCAAAACCGACGTACTGATTACACTGTACCCTTGACGTTCATTAAGCGTATGTAAATACCTTACAATTAAATAAAATATTTGAACTTGAATTGGAATTTGTTTTCTTTTTTGGCGATGGGAGCTCTTCCTCCAGGCGAGTTCTTGTCGCTCGAGGAATGGCCGTGCCCCAATAGTTTCATCTCGAAATTTGTATAAATGCAAGATATTTAGAGAACTTCGATAGCGTGATAGCGACATCTCTTGTCGAGTAGTGAAAAGTCGCCAACACTGTTTATTATTTTTCTTTTCTTTTCGCTTTGTTCCATACTGTTTTATTACGATGATGAAGAAATATTTTTTATAAAAAAAATTAGTGGACCCTTTAAATTGACCTTAAGAACTACTACGGTTTTCAAAATGGGAAACAGGAAATAAAATCCAATAAAATAAGCTTGGAAACATTTATTGATCTTTAATTTCATGCTTGTATGCTTTAGTAGGTATTGGTAGTAATTTATAGTAATTGGTAGTAATTTACATGCGGGCACGGAGCCAAGCCACGAAGGAAGTAACTCTCGCGAAGCCAGCCGGGAGACCGCTCTGGCAACCCTGGGAAGCTACGAAGTTGGCGACACCAATCTGGACGAAGAGAATATTGATTAAGTTGGGAAGTTTAAAACTAAACTCAGTTATCGTCGTAAAATCTGTTTAGCCGTGAACATGCCGTGCAATTGCTTCTAAATATCAGCAGTTATTATGTGTTGATCGTGAGTACCCGATACATAGTAAAACTATATTATTATAACCTATAGAAATATAGTATACAATAAAAAATATAGTATTTTATGCAAAGTTGGAGACGCAATTAGACAGATGCATTCAGAATTTAGACATAAGTTCGTATGAAGCTAGTAAAGGATTTGATTAAGATCGCAAAAATATAATAATTGATACTATATATTTTTCAATTGTACACAGACCCGAAATATAGTCAACCTATATATTATAGCAATGTTGGCGATCCTGCGCTGCTACGTTCACTCGATCCTTTTTCAACATTTCACGTTTACATAATAGTGTGGATATAAGCAAAAGAAACATCGGAGCGGGGAGGTACCACTACAACCCTGTAACACCTTCCTTGCGGAATACACAACACCTGCATGTTACTTGGCGTAAAGCGGCTTGGACACACCTGTTTTGTACGGACATACTGTATGGATTACACAGCACTTGTGTTCACTAATTGCAAGACTGTGGACGGAAACAACGTCAGTGTACTCGTACATGCTATACGAACGCAAAAAAATATTTCTGTAAATTGGCGGCGCATATTCAGTCTAGAGAACAGCTCTAGATTAGTGCCACCTCCCGCAACACTGACTCCATATATCACCATAATCAAAATATTTTTATTAAAAGTTACCATAACATCTTAAAACCGTAAAGTCATTGTTTCGAACTAGATCAAATCACTTACAAGAGTAGGTCCAGCGATCTGGAGAGGTCCACCGGAGTCACCTCCACACACGTTCCTGTTACCCGCGCTGCTGGTGCAGAGGATGGACCCAATGACCACGCTGGGACCGTAAACGCTCTGGCAATTGGCGTTCGTGATGACCGGCAGGTTGACGTGCCTCAACACCTGGTTGGTGGTGATGCCGCCAGAAGCATCTGGAAATTAAAACAGCTGAAGTATACTGCTGTATTCTACTCAAGGCTGGACAGTATTTGAATAACTTGTCGAATACTATCTGTGTCTTGTGATTTCAAGACTTGTTTGAAATATATTTTTGATATGACTGACAATTTAGTTACAATAATGAACACTCCAAACTAATAATAAACGCCTGACTTATATTTGTAATTACTATTTCACCTCGCTCTTCAGTTTTATAGTTACTATTTCAAATACTTATGGTTTAAACATAATTTAAACTCAATGGGAGAATGCGTCTAGAGTTCTTGGCACCACGCGGGCACGGACTCCCTTCAGATACCTTAGTTTAGGCTTTTATTATAATTATTTTTAAGATGTAATTAGGTATTTGAACTTTTAACTGTAATTGGACACTTAAAAAAATAACTGTAATTGGACATGCAAAGCAGTAATTATAATTGGACATAAGAAACAGTAACTGTAATTGGACATGCGAAACAGTAATTATAATTGGATATAAGAAACTTTAATTATAATTGGACATTAGTAACATTAATTATAACTGGCCATAAGAAAGAGTAACTGTAATTGGACATTTGTAACCCCATTTTTAATGAGACTACTGGATTTTTAATAATAATAATTGGTATTTATGTTACCGTCAGCAGTGCGGCCGAATCCGACAGCAACGGCAGTGAACCCGGCGTACGTTGCTGCTCCAGCAGGCAGGTTAATGCGGTTGATCACGTCTGAAAGTATAATTGCCATTATCACATATTATATCCATTTTAGGAGGTAGGAGAACTATGCGACTGGAGACGTACCACCGCCACCCTCATAATCCGCCGTAAAGCATTACGTGTTTCGGTTTGAGAAGTGCGATTGGTACACTTTAAAGCGAGAGGATCATCTTAGTCCTCAGGAATAGCAACGTATCTATTTTTGAGCTCAGATAGGATTGCGGTCGTGTTTGTGGTTGTAGTACGTAGATGTCCATGGTCTGCGACTACATAACGGGTGGTTTGCATGCTCGTATCCTACTCTTCTCACATAAAAAAATCGTTCAACAATGAAGCAACTTCGAGTACGGCCAAAAGTTGGATGGGTGATCACTAGTGTCAGCTTTCGGGAGCATTTCCGTATTTCTGAAGACTCAATTATCCTTAGTTATCCAAGTTATAACCTCGAACACGGTCAGATGTTCTATGCGTGACCGCCAGTGAAACTCGAGCGGTTCTGTGCTTCGGAAGCAAAAATGGATTTAAACCAATTGAGAAAGTTAGGCAACTTGAGGCGTGGTTGAAAGTAGGATGGGTGACCGTCAGTGGCGACCCACTTTTAGCAATTATTTTCTTTACTTACTTACTCTAAATTTTGTCATTCAATAAGCTTCTTAAACATTTAAAAACGTAGCTACTTAAATTTAAGAAACAAATGTTAAATGTTAAAGATAATGTTGTATGTGTGTGCGTGCGTCTCTCTCTCTCTCTCTCTCTCTCTCTCTCTCTTTGTGTGAATGTGTGTGTGTGTGTAAGTATTTCAATAAACTACCACTTACTGCTGAACCATACATGAGGGAAGGTAATGATAGCGATGTCATTATTGAGGTTGACGTCGTTGTAGTTGGCGTGGAGCTCCACCCGGGTGGCGAATACCCTGGTGCCGCCGGTGAAGAGGTGCACGGAGCCCAGCACGACCAGGAACTGGCGCGCGAGGCTGTTGCGGCTCCGCCAGCAGTGCGCGGCGGTCACGGCGCGCGTGTTTGACAGCACTGACGAGCCGCACACCGAGGTGGCGCCGGTCGACAGAGTGATGACCAAACCAGCCTATTATTTATTCATTTATTTATTCAGAGATAACAACAGTAAAGTAGACATTTACAAAATAAGAACTGTTATAGTAATAGTTTACCCTGTATACCTACATGTCAATTATACTTATAATTGATATACGGCATTCTCATAAAAAAGAAACAATGATATGTTTTCACTTCGGCGACTTTCCACTACTCGACAAGAAATGGCGTCACACGATCCTGTAACACGCTATCGAAGATCGGACGACATCACCTGCTCGCCACCTGCCTATCTCGTTTTACCTTAACTTTTTTTAAAAAGAGACAATAGTAGAGAGCTTTCTGTTTCAATAGACTGTCCTAGCACTTTCTATTGTCATTTGGCAATATAATTGCTATTATGATTCTAACACTAGATTGCCGTAATAGTTTAATGGAATAAGTCGCTAACTATATATTTGGTTAAAACCCTGCAGTATCGCTTCTGATGCCCGAAGCGCCACCTGTATTTCTAGATGTGTTGTGCTTTCTCTTATATACTTATATCTCTTATCTTCTTTCCTTTCAATTCAAATCAGCATGAACTGTCAGGGCAATATATTAAATCCATTGGAATGTTAGTGGCGCCATCTCTCGAAAGTTGGTCGTACCAACTCGAAAACCTACGTGGGCTCATGCACAACAACTTTGCTAAAGATCATCACAGGATCAAATGCATAGTTTACAATTCTATAAAGGACGTACGAAGAAACATTAATTGTTATATATAAGATATCAATAGATTCGAAACTCATCTCTAATTTAAACGTAAGTCCAATACAAACTTTCATCTTCTATTTTCCACCCTTAAAGTTGATATTGTCAATTCAAATTTAAATAAGACCAAGTAGAAAGCATAACCTTTTATATAAAAGAATCCTCAAAATCGGCTAATAAATAACAAAGTTATAAGACCACTAACATAGTTCTGAATTGAGAAACTCCTTTTTTCGTTGATTCAAATTTTATTTTAATGGATGATTCAGGAAATTGAGAGTACATCCTTCTAAATAAAAAAAAACACGTATAAATCGGCTAATAAATACAAGTTAATAATACTGCTTCAAAATTTATTTTATTGGATGATACTATAACACACAATCCATTAAAACTCTGTGATCAATCCAATTGAACAAAATTCAATAGATGCCAATATCAGACGTACAGAAAGACATAAGATAAGACAGTTCCTCCGGCTTGGTACCACCAGCCCCTCATAAAACGTAAAGCAATTCTTGTGTTTCGGTTGGAGAGGTGCGGTTGTCGGCTACACACTGAAACGAGGCGATCATCTTAGTCCTCAGGAGTAGCAACATGTCTACGTTCAAGCTCAGATAGGATTTCAGTCGCGGGGTTGTACGTGGATGTCTATGGGCTGCGACTACTTAACGTCAGGTGGTTTGCAAGCTCGTTTGCTACTACTATTCTTATCATAATGATGTCGTTCATGTAACCATGAGAAGTCGATGTGAGCCGTTAATCAAACATTAAAACTGCTCACCATATGAGGAAACACGCCAAGGCTGGAAATAGCTCCTCCGATGATTCTGACGCCGTCAAAATCCATGCTCTCCTCTATAGCCTTGATGCGGGCGGCTTGCGGGATGCCGACCTCCTCATGGTAGTCTTGCACGATGCTCTCGTACTTGGGCGCAGCGGCCACCGCCGCCACGAGGACCAGGACGACCATGAACGACTTCATCGTGGAAGGTATCTGAATGTTCGAGCCGGCCCTCGCCTCGTTTATATCCAATCCAAAGTTATCGCAATGACTTAGTACACGTTATCATAGATTATTATATTATATTGTGTAAGTTTACAGAGATCCGTGGTTTGTAAACCAAATTTGTATAAGAGTCTTCGTTTTATTCACAGATATTAGTCTGTTACTTTACTTCGATGGATTGGCACTTCCGCTGTCCATATAATCCGCCGTAAATCTCGTGTTTAGGTTAGAGAGCAGCGAGCCAGCTGCCAGCGGCGCTAACATGTTAGACTGGGTCATCGTTGCGAGAGGCGGCACTAAACTGGAGCTTATTTCTGTACACTGAAGATACGCTGACAATTCACTGAAATATTGTAGTTTTAGTGTCTGTATATCATCTACGAATACAAACATCATCATCATCATCGGGGGACGTCACAGCCTCTTTGCTCGGGCCTGAACTCGGGGTTGCACCCTGACTTAACTATAGTAGCCCTAGCTCACTGTTAAGTGGGAGAGCTCGGGATAATCCCTCCAGCTCCCTCAACTCCCGCTGCGTCCGCCGTCCGCCAGTTGGTTCCGCCCGACGCCGGGGACTGGTACAGCCCGCAGGCCCAAGCGACGTGTTAGCGTGCGGTCCCGTTGGGCTCGTTTCACATTGCGGCTCAGGCCTCCTTACTGTACTGCCCGTACTGTGGTTGCGGGGCAGCGTTTAGGAGGAGCTTCCAGAAGGTTAACGGATCGATGATGATGATAGACCTTTCCTCTCCGTATAAGCGGTGGCGATGACCGGTCTAACGCTGCGGCCAACGCTCATCTTCTCCGTGGAGGCAGCGACTGGTTCGAGGCACCTGAAACCTTTCCAACGAAAGGGCCTGGTGTCAAATCTCGGCAACAGTCGTCCTTTTAATCGCCTCTTACGACCGGCAGGAGATACCGTAGCGCTTTTCTGGGCCCACGCTACAGGAACCATACGAACACAGACGTAATGTCCGCCCTCATTCTTTAGCGCCGACGTAAACAGCACTTGTGTTCGCCCGTAATCCATACAGATTTGTACGTACACGACAGGTATTTACAAACCCTAACTACCTACGTCTAGTTGTTTATTTTGCATTCCATATCACGACCTAATACTAACTGTATGTTTAGGCACAGAAATTTGTATTATTTGTTTTACATAGAGTATCCACCAGAATCCATTTTGTGTTAACTTAAAACCATATTCACCAGTTCTTAGTATGTTGAAGTATTCTGGAAAACAAGGATTAAGATAAGAGGATAGAAGGTATTCTGATATTTCATTATTTTTTTATTATGAAAGAGTAAGAAACGGGCCGCAGGCCACCTGATGGTAAGTGATCACTGCAGCCCATGGACAACCATGTCCAATGTCAAATAGAACAGAAGTTCTATTTAAGGATGGACGCGGATGCGTTCCTACTCTCGAAGACTAAGATGGTCGCCTCCAATAAAGTGTAGCCTTTTTATAATTAGTAGTTATTTTTATAAACAGTGTAAACCTCAGTTTTTAAAGATATGGTTAGTGTAGTATCTTATTATGGAACGTAAAAAAAGCAAAACCTAGATGGCCGTAGTCTCCACTCTCGTGGCCTCAAATTTCGTGGCTTCATTTTCGACGCTTGTTGCGAATAAAAAACTCTTGCGACTTTATTTCGTGGCCAAACGATAAACAACTGTGGTGACAATCGAACACTGTTCAAACATGTTCATACATTGTTTGTTACAAGTCTGTACCAACACTTTCAGATAATTTGTCATGTTAATTAATTTTGTATGTAAATAGAAGTGGGTAATGACAGGTGAAACGTTCACGGTTCAAGTTATTTGAATTATGTGCATACTTTATCCAATAGACCCGTTGGAACAAGACAACAAGGCAAAGAACATATATATTAACACTTTGACATTCGAGTCAGCGTTGCAGGACACGGCACCAAACTGGAGCTTATTTCTCTAGAGTGAAGATGCGCCGACAATACACTCAAATATTACATAAAACATCAGTGTAGCATCTAAGAATACAAAGACGTAATGTGCTTACGTTCAACACAAACTAACACTTTCCCTGCAGCGTACAACATTGTGTATTACTTGGTGCAACGGCTTGCGGCTTGTACACACCTGTCTTGTACGTAAACACGTACGGATTACTAATGCTGGTAAATAATGGATGCTAAAAAATACAATATTTCAGTGATTTTTCGGCGCATTTTTAGTCTCGAGAAATACTCGTATGCTGAAGTTTAGTTCTACTTCTTGCGACGCTGATTCGGTCTGATATGTGACCGCCGCAGTCAAAGTGTTAAAAAAGCTGCAAAGAGAGCTTTCAAAGCCGATGATGTAGCGATTGGTGTTGCAAATGTCCAGGCGTGTGACTGCTTTCCATCAGGTAGCCAGTCTGCCTTTTCTGCCTGCTGCATGCCAGGCTGATATATATAAAAAAGGTATTCGATGTGAAAACTTTTTAAGGGACGGGGAGATACCATCACTACCCTTACGCCCCATCGTAAAGCATTACCTGTGCTTCGGTTGGAGAGGTGTGGTTGCCAGCTACACTTTGAAGCGAGGCGACCACCTTAGTCCTCAGGAGTAACAACACATCTATGTTCGAGCTCAAATGCGATTTCGGTCGTGTTTGTGGTTGGATGTTATGGGCTGCGACTGCTTATTATCATGTGGTTCACGCTCTATTGCTGCTCTCCTCACATAATTGATGTCATCATGCATATGTCTGCTGGCCGGGATTCGAACCTGGCATTCTTAGTGTGACGAACCGGTACAGTAGTGCTTCTTGCGAATCGTCATGGAAAATGACAATCAATTAAATCGTGCGTTGAAAATGACTTGGCACAAAACATACAACTACTTATTATATAATTAATTTAAATACAAAGTGATTGTTATTTTTAATAGATCGGTCGTATTAATTAATTAAGGTATTCTAACCGCCCTAGCAAGCAAGGCGACTTTAATGTCCGTATTTATGCAGTATATACAGTATATCTCTCTGCTTAGACGCGCGTACTCTCTGCTGACTGATGTACAACTGAGCTCAGTCATCATCATCATCGAAGGACGTCCCGGTTGGGCGGGGGAATGCGGGCCTCGAGGTAAATCCTCTTTGCCCGTGCCTAAACTCGGGGCTGCACGCCGGCTAACTATAACAGCCCTCGCCTACTGTTAAGTGGGGGTGCTCGGGATAATCTCTCCGGCATGCTCAACTCCCGCTGCGTCCGTCGTCCGCCAGTTGATTTCGCCCGACGCCGGCGAGTGACCGCGGGCCCAACCGACGCGTTAGCGTGCGATCTCGCTGAGTTCGCTTTATATCGCGCGTCAGGCGTCCGTACTGTGGTTGCGGGGCAGCGTTAAGGAGCTTTCGGAAGGTTAACGGATCGATGATGATCATTAACCTTCACCTTTCCTCCCCGTATAAGCGGGGCCGGTGACTAGTTTGGCGCTACGGCCTTCACTCTTTTTCTCCATGGAGGCAGCGACTGGTTCGAGGCATCTGAACCCTTTCCAACGAAAGGTTCAGGTGAAAAATCTCGGCAAGTGGTCTCCTTTTAGTCGCCTCTTACTCCAGGCAGGAGAAACTGTAGCG
>DWON01011759.1:0-10004 GCA_018251015.1 Phocides pigmalion okeechobee
CCTTACCACTCCCAATCCAGAGAGTCTCCTTAGTTCTTAGTTACGTTACAGGATGCCGTAGCATTCGTTTCCCGTCTTACGAGACCACACGGCAATTATTTACCACTCACATCGACGTCCTTACCTAGATGACTATTTTAGAACGACTCGAGCCCTTACCACTACCGGTCTAGAAAGAACTCCTTAGTATTTCAGAACATCGTATCGCGTTTTGTTTCCCATCTTACAAGGCCACACGATACCTATATACCACTCACATTTACATCCTTACCTGGATCGCTTCGTCAATCGGCTCAAGCTCACTTATCACTCCCAATGCAGAAAGCAATTCTTAGTCCCTCGTCATCTTAAAAGACACCGTAGTATTCATTTCCCGTCTTACAAGACCACACGACATATATATATCACTCACATCGACATCCTTACGTGGACCGCTATTTTGGAACGACTCCAGCCCACTCTTCACCACTTCCGGTCCAGAAAGAACTCCTAAGTATTTCAGGACACCATAGCGCGTTGCTTGTCGTTTTACAAGGCCACACGACACCTATATAATACGTAAAATGCACATTCCAAGCCCGCCATTATCTTTAATGAAAATCTTTTGTTCGAAGTTCTCACAATGGTTTATCTTCATATCTTCCCGGTGTCAGTTATTCAGTTCGTTAAATTATCACGTATCGTTAGTCGCTGTGAAATTACAGCGTGGAAAATATTCTCCATCTTTGATTTTATGCACAAATACAAGGCATACGCGCTTCGTTAACGCTTAATTTCAGTTAGGTGTTCAATATGGTTAGGCATTTATGATAATCTAATAATTGAGGAAAAAAATAAATAAGAAAATGTGTATTTTTTAAATTAAACACTTATACTGTGAATTAAATATAAAACGGGTAAACTTTAAACGTTGGCCGCATCCCCGCGTTGAACAGCGATTCCCATTCTCTGCACAAATTATGAGCCAGCCCTCTTGGCATCGGCGGTGTCGATCAAACGTGGGATTAATTGTTTGAAAAGTTTTTGGGAATTCGGTCATAAATTTTACTACTAACGGTAACCCATCAAAATACCGACCGCACGCAACGTTGCTTAATTTTGTCGATTGTCGATCTACCCGAGCGTTAAGATTAACCACGCTACGCAATGTATTATCACAATGAAACAATCGAGCAAAAAACCCATTTGTCATAAGAGCTTCCAATTTGAAACAATAAATTGCGGCCCACAACTTGATCGATGGTGTTTTGAAGCGTAATTTGTATCAATTTTCGTATCCTTACCATTTGGTATAATTAAATAGTATGAAAAAATTGTTATATACTATCTGTCTGCTCCTCCGCTTAAGTGATTTTGAAACTGTTTTACGGCAAGAGGGATAAACGAGAAAAGTTTGTGTATGCCCGACCGAGGAGCTATCACCGCCACTCTCATTGTTATGTGAGAAGAGTAGCAAACGAACTTGCAAACCACCTGATGTTAAGTAGTCGCAGCCCATAGATATCCTCGTACAACCACAAATACGAATGAAATCCTATCTGACCTCGAACGTATATACGTTGCTACTCCTGAGGACTAAGATGGTTACCTCACTTCAAAGTATAGCTGGCAACCGTACTTCTACAACCGAAACACAAGTGATGCTATACGGCAGGTTATGAGGGCGGCGGTGGTACCTCTCCGGTCGAACTACAGTTCTTCCACCTTTAAAGCTGCCTTGAAGTATTTCTTGTGTTTCAGATGGAAGGAGCAGTTGCCGGCAACTCTTACAAGGGATGCTACCATCGCAGTCCTCTGGAACAGCAGCGCATCGGTGCACAACGCATCACCGCATCAGGCATGAGCGTTTTCCATCAAAACAAATTCCTACGTAAAAAAATACGCGTATCCACCAATCCGTATCCTCACAAATCCGCAATGGAGCAGCATGGGATATGCTCCAAGTCTTGTCCAGTTGTAGAGGAAGACACGGATTTTCCTCCACAATCCCCCACGATTTCCTACAATCCCACACATTCCCCCACAATCCTTCACAATAGACAGTTATGACACCTGAACACGAGGAGGACGACTGCTAGCTCGGTAGACGGTATGATCCGTGCCGTCCACTAAACAATTGGATCGGCACGAGCCGCACCAATTATCGATGCGTTCCCGTTAAATCGTTATATTTTTATATAGCTGTATTACGTTAAATTATCAATATCGAGCAACCCATCCAGGAGGTGCAACCCCATTGAGCAAAAGCCCGGGCGAAGACGCTCAAGGTTCAAATAATCTCTACCTTTCTCCTCCCCCACAAGAGCCTACACCAGGATGTCCGACCCCCTTGAGCAAAAGCCGAGTAAAGAGGGAATCCTCGAGGTCCGAATAATCCCTATGTCCTATCCCACAAGAGCCGATAGCATCATAGGGTAAGAGCAGTAGATTAGGTGTAGGACGTCCCTTGATTTGTTCATAAATAAAAGCACGACTAAAATAGGCCAGTAGCCACACAACACAGGACAAAGTTACCTTACATAACTTACCTTGTTATTGTAATTCAGTGTTTACCATTTCCCAAGCGACTGCATTCAAGCTACCCGCATCTCAAGCCATCGCTCAGAACACAAAGCAATGCGACGCAATTGTACAATTCCCACATTTTGCCATCAACGTTTATGTATTTTGAAATAGGAATATAAATTGTTCCATTTTCAAATGAAATAAATATAATGGAACTAGAAATAAAATGTAGGCAAATACGAGTATATATTAAATATGACTTATCTGATATCCTACATTTTGAAACGTGGGATAACTGTAGTTCGACCGGGGAGGTACCATCGCCCCCCTCATAATTCGCCGTAAAGCATTACTTGTGTTTCAGTTGGAGAGATGCGGTTGCCGGCAACACTTTAAAGTGAGGCGAACACCTTAGTCCTCAGGAGTAGCAACGTACCTAAGTTCGAGCTCAGCTAGGATTTCGGTCGTGTTTTTGGTTGTAAGTGGATATCTATATGCTGCGACTATTTAACATCAGGTGGTTTGCGTGCTCGTTTACTACTCTTCTCAAATAAAAAAAATCCTAAATTTATTAACAAAAATAATAAATAATAATTAAAACTAAGTATAATAAAAGCATAACCTAAAATATCTAAAGGCGGTCCATACTCATGCGTCATGATACCAAGAACGGTAACAACATTCCGGAGCTGAATAGTGTTAGCGATTCTCTGCGCGAAATATAAACCAGCTATCATGTTACCAGAAACGTAGATTGTACTTGGGACTGAGAGAAAAGTTTGAAAAAATATTTGACACTCGGGTCCCGCGGACAAGAAGCTTCAAAACTAAGCGAAATAGATGAAATTTATTGAAAATAAAGTTCAAACGGAATTATAAAGAAGAGGGCGATAGGAAATAAGCGGTACTTAAGTAGGTATATATTGAACCAATATTATCGTTGATACCACGCCGCATGCGCTCGGACTCCCTTAAGATTTTTTAGGTTAGGCTTTTATTATGATTGGTTTTAAGATTTTCATCATTGTAAAAAAATTAACTATATGTATATCTTAACTTATATTTTAATGTCGATTTTACAGAAGACAATTTTTCAACTTTTGATCGATTCTAGAGATAGCACAGATGACGTAATACTGTTAGAACGTGTATCAACTAACAAAACTGTTTAAAAGGTGGTAGAGCCGTTAGAGCTCGCCCGGGGCGGCACCACCGCCACCCTCATAACCCACCGTAAAGCAACATGTCCTTCATGTATTGTGTTTCGGTTGAGGAGGTGTGGTTACCGGATACACATTATTGGAGGCGACCACCTTAGTCCTCAAGAGTAGGAACACATCCGCGGCCATCCTTAAATAGAACTTCTGTTCTTTTTGAGATTGGACGTGGTTGTCCATAGTCTGCAGTGACCACTTAACATCAGGTGGCCTGCATGCCCGTTTCTTACTCTTTCATATAATTCAATTTTTATTTCATATAATCTCTCATTCAATAAAATAATAATAATATTGAAAAAATACATATAAAGATAATATGAGTTTTCTAAAACTACACGACATAATCACGTTTAAAAATAATGACAAATAGATCATCTGGAAACGTCCTCAATAAATCATTCATTCATTCATTTAATCATTCATTCATTCATTCATACTACCACAAATGGACGATTTGTGTAAATCATGCAACATGGTACAATATGCTATAATTTGCCATATTTTACGCAAATAAACCGCATAATGCGATTAACGCAAAATGACGCTGGAAATAATGTTTGAAACGGAATTCAATGAACAAATTATAAATCAACAATTGCAAAATGTGGAAAAAATATTTGTAAAGACTTCATAAAAAGGTATGATTAATGCACTAATGAATTATTACCTGAATGACGATTGTCAGAACGTATACGATACTTTTTTAGCTTCAAATATAGTGAGACTTTTGATCGATTCTAAACATAGCACAAATGACGTAATACTGCTAAAGCTTATATATGTTAAGCAATATTGCAACAATACATGTAAAGGTAATATACATAAAAAAACTACACGAAATATGCACGTTTAAAAATATATGGAAAATAGATCATCTCGAAACGTCATAAATAAATCATTTATTCAATCATTCATTCGTTCGTTCGTTCTTTCTTTCATTAATTAATTATTCATTCATTCACTCATTCGTTCTTTCATTTATTCATTCATTCATTCTTTCATTCATACTATCGTCACAAATGAACGATTTGTGTAAATCATGCAACATGGTACAACCTATGCTATAATTTGCCATATTTAACGCAAATAAACCGCATAATGCGATTATCGCAAAATGACGCTGTAAATACATTTGCAAATCGTATTAACAGAAGTTAAATAAGAAATAAAATTGAAAATGAAACAGAATTATAATTTAAACTTAAAACTATATTTGTGTTAAAAATAACGTACGTCATTTGAAAGGTGGGAGAACTATAGTTCGCCCGGGGCGGTCCCCCCCCCCCCTCATAACCCGCCGTAAAGCATTACTTGTGTTTCGGTTGGAGAGGTACAGTTGCCGGCTAGACTTTGAAGCGAGGCGACCATCTTAGTCCTCAGGAGGAGCAACGCATCTATGTTCGAGCTCAGATAACATTTTAGTTATGTTTGTGATTGTACATGGATGTCTATGGGCTGCGACTACTTACCATCAGGTTACTTGCATGCTCGTTTGCTACTCTTCACACATAAGCCTGTCAACACTTTCCCTGCAGCTTACAAGACTGTTGTGTAACACAGCGCAACGCGCTTGCGTCTCGTACACACCTGTCTTGCACGTACAAATTTGTATGGAATACGTGTGAACAGGTGTTGTGCTTACGTCGGCGCTACAAGACGAGGGGCGCACATTACGTCTGTGTATTCGTAGATGATACACAGATGTTAAAAAATACAATTTCAGTAAATTGACAGAGTATCTTCAGTCTGGTAAAATAAGCTCCAGTTTAGTGCCGCCTTCCGGATCACTAACCCGATATGATATGATCGGTGCAGTCAATGTGCTAACAGTATTTATTAAGACCACACAACGTATAACAATATTTAGATAGATAGATAAACCGTTTCGTATTAACAACGAATATACAGAGTATTTAAAACTAACATTATAATAAGCACAAAAAAAAACAATTTCAAATTATGACAAAATATACTAAAACAAAACAGTGGAAGTGTTGCAATATGAAAAGGGTCACTCTGAGCTTGTGCCGTCACGTAGGAGCACTACGGCTGCTGGTTTTCAATGTAACCCAAATGCCGTGTAGTTCTGTGAGGCGTCATATAACATATTAATGGATATTTTCATTATTTCATATACAGTATATTTGCAGTAACTTTCGTTATTAAACAAATAAACCGCATAATGCGATTACCGCACAATTACGCTGGGAATATACTTTGAAACAAAATTAAATATACATTCATTTTGTACTAAAATGAAACAGTTATAAACGAAAACTTGCAAATATGTGGAAATAATATTTGTAAAGACCTCATAACGTGGTATTAATGGAGTAACGAAATATTTAATAAGAATAAATTGCGTATTTATACCTAAGAAACGGGCATGCAGGCCACCTGATGTTAAGTGGTCGCTGCAGCCCATGGACAACCACGTTCAATCTCAAATAGGACAGAAGTTCTAATTAAGGATGGACGCGGATAAGATCCTACACTCGAGGACTAAGATGGTCGCCTCCAATAGTGTGTATCCGGCAAACACACCTCCCCAACCGAAACACACTACATGAAGAACATGTTGTTTTACGGCGGGTTATGAGGGTGGCGATGGTGCCGCCCCGGGCGAGCTCTAACGGGTCTACCACCTTTAAAAAATATACATTCATTTTGTACTCAAATGAAACAGATATAAATGAAAAATTGCAAATATTTGGAATAAATACCTCATAACGTGGTATTATGGAGTAACGAAGTATTTAACAAAAATAAATCGCGTAATGCAATTATAGCACATTTGAGCATATATTTTTAAACTTTTAATTTAGGTTTCATCAAGTTTAGGTTAGGCTTTTATAATGATTAGTTTAAGGTTTTAATTATTTAATCTCTAAATATTATAGAAAAAAATCTCCGCTGCGTCCGTCGGTCTGTTCACAATAAAGTCGAAAAGTGAATTATAAATAAAAACCGTAAGAAGACATATTTCCAACCAATATGGCAAGATTGCATGTCGGGAATTCGATAACTGGATGGATACCCTGGATGGGAAAAATATTTTGCTACTCTTCTGATATTAAAAGCAATGCTCATTTGCTACTCTTCTAATATAAAAAGTAATGCTTATTTGCTACTCTCCTGATATAAAAAGCAATACTGATTTGCTAATCTTCTGATATAAAAAGTAATGCTTATTTGCTACTCTCCCGATATAAAAAGCAATACTGAATTGCTAATCTTCTGATATAAAAGTAATGCTTATTTGCTACTCTCCTGATATAAAAAGCAATACTGATTTGCTAATCTTCTGATATAAAAAATAATGCTTATATGCTACTCTCCCGATATAAAAAGCAATACTGATTTGCTAATCTTCTGATATAAAAAGTAATGCTTATTTGCTACTCTTCTGATATAAAAAGCAATACTGATTTGCTAATCTTCTGATATAAAAAGTAATGCTCGTTTGCTAAACTTCTAATATAAAAATTAATATACCTAATCATTAGTGCAATCCCAAGCTACAAACGCCGGCCACACAATGCGGGTACTGGGCAAATACACTATTGTACACGGACACAGGCATTTAACATTGTTAAGGATATAATGTGTATACTATATGAATGAATTATATAATCTACTACCTTATGCCTGCGATTTTGCTCATGCAGTCGATATTCTAAACAAAAATTAAATACATTAATAAAAACATTCTCTATTACCTTACATACATGTGTGTATGAAGCAAATCTTTGCATACTCGTTTCTTAAGGGGAATCGCGCCCCTACATGATCAACCAGCCGGCAGCCGATCACTCCCGCGGGAGCTGTTGAGCTGGGCAGAGTTCCCCGAGCACCTGGGGATCGACTGCTAGCATCTCAGTAGACGATTGCACGACCAAGTTCGTAACCGCCCGCTAAACAGCGGGATGGCCGGCGCGGCCTTCGCACCGATGTTATTCCGTTACATCGTTATTTTTTAATTTATATGTTACATGAAATGATTGATGTAGGGCCGCGCAAAACGTTCGAGGTCTCTAGACCCCTTGAGAAGAAGCCCAGGCTCAGAGGGAACCCTCGCGAGAGCCGTCGGAAACCGCCGGGTATTGGTAGCAGATAAGTGTAGGACGTCCCCCTTTTCGCTTGTTCGCTTGTTTGTTACTCATCACACAAAATAATCTTACATATATCATATACTAGCGGCCCGCCAGCTTCGCTCGGGTAATAGAGTTTATATTTTTCTTTCATACACACATTCAGTCATAACCTAGTTGCAAAAAGTAACAATTAGAAACATATATTTCGAACGACGACTAAGTTACTATGTATATTGAATTTAACTACTTAATTTCTCGCAAATTTACAAAAAAAACTTATTATGCACTAAAACCTTTCTCAGGAATCAGAATTCAATTAACCATGCGATATGATGCAGGAATCTGTCATAACTATATAATCGTTATAAGGGCCTTTACAGACGGACGGCAATGAAACGATTGTATAAGGATTATTTTGCCCTTTGACTTGAAAGAGCAAAATTCAAATGAACATCACAAAGAGGCAACCACACAATCACGCTGTTTAGTACCTATAGTTTTGTTAATGCCTTGGAACATGTGCATTGAATATTGTCAAAGAGAATTGGCAATTTAACAAAATGTTTAGTGATTAAATATAATAATGTATCAGTATTTCTAAATATATAACAAGTCCCCAGTCGCGTCTGTCTGTCTCTTCGCAATAAACTCAAAAAGTACTGGACGGATTATGCAGTTTTCAACAACGGACAGAGTTATTTCTGAGGAAGTGTTTGGTGCATAATAAGTTCAGTTTTTTGAAAATTGGGTGAGATATTGAATAATTAAATTCAATATAGTAATTCAGTCGTTCGAAATAGATGTTTCTTATTGTTTGTTTTTACAACTAAATAATGACTTGATGCATGTATGATAGAAAAATAATGTTAGTAAATGTAAACTATTACCCGAGCGAACCTGGACCGGCTAGTTACGTTACATAAATATATAATATGAGCAGAAGATCCAAAAGCTAGTTATAAATAGGTTATATAAACATGTGATTAAAAATATAAGTTATGTACCGGTAATAGCCAATTTAAATAAACACCTGTTCACAATATGCAGCTACCTGTATAGAATATTTAGAATATTTTACGCTGCGTCGACTAGCACTTGTGTCCTGCGTTCACAAAGAGAATGTCGAAACATTAATTGAAAAATACATTAAACTCTTTGTAGTATCAAGATATAAACTGCTAGTCGGTGGAACCCTTAAAAAGTATATTCATCAATATATCTTGGAGCAGAATAGTAGTTTTTTTTATGTGAGATAAGTAGCAAACGAGCATGCAAACCACCTGATGTTTAGTAGTCGCAGCCAATCCACGACATCCAAGACATCCACGTACAACCACAATCACGACCGAAATCCTATCTGAGCTCGTACCTCTCTAACCGAAACACAAGGAATGCTTTACAGCGGATTATGTGAGCGGCGGTGGTACCTCCCCGGGCGAACTATAGTTCTCCCACATGTAACCTGTAACATGTAACATGAATATACTCCAAGCCTCCCATTAACAGTAAGATATGAAATAAATAAGGGTTTCGAACCAATGATAAAATTCCATAAAATATAAGTTTGCTATAACATATCTAATTTTGTAAAAAGTACTCGTCCTTACTTAAAAAAAACTTAGAAATTCTTAAGAACTCCAGCCTCAATCGAGACAAGCGTAAGCTTTTAATACTTTAAAAGGCCTACTTAAACTTTTCCGATTGAACTTTCTTACCAGAATTCGTAACTACTCATACTTTTTCCTTTTATTTAGTTGTATAATATTTTTCCACTTCACCGAATGTTTTGGATTTTACGAAATACTTTGAAGTAATCTTATTCCTTAATAAAATGTTAATTTTAGGTTTATGTTGCTTTTATGTTGTTTTAAAAATATTTTCCTGCCCTTTTATGTATACCAGTTGGCCAGGTCACCGCCAGCAACTAACGGACGCCTTAGTATTTTCTATTAGGGCACGCCGCATCAATGCCTTCGATTATTTCTCCATGCTGCTTTAATTATTATTAATTGAGATAAATGTAACTGAACGTCTCGTCGGATGCTCATATACCTCCAGGGGTTCTGACAATATATAACGTCTTTATTCTTCTTCTTTTTTCGTGTCTGCATGATTGGTTATTAAAGGGGGTGAGTTAAGGAGTTAATTGGAGAGGATTAGTACGGGGTGAGAGGAGTTAGAGGATAAG
>DWON01011760.1:0-10003 GCA_018251015.1 Phocides pigmalion okeechobee
AATTTATAATAAGTTCAGGTAAAACGAAATAGGCGGGTGGGGCGATCAGGTGATGTCGTCCGATTCGATGACAACATTTTTTTCAAATCTACCTTATTTTTAGCGCAACTACTCTATTTTTTCTTGAGAGCGACATCACTATAATTAGTTTTAAGATTGTCATTATTGTAAATTTGTATTTCTGTAATAAATGTAATAAAATAATTTGAAATATTTTTTCTATATTGAAAATTAAATTTATGTTCGGGATGCCAACACGTTGTCTCGTGTTAAATGGTTGGTTCCTGACGTCGTGCATGAATGCGTTGCTCCTGGACTGCTCCTGGTTGCTCGAATACTGCTGTACGGCGGATTATGAGGACGGTGGTTGTATATAACAGTCGAACGGTGGCTCTAACACCTTTCCAATTACATATTGCTATGAAGTTTATGGCAACCGTCGAAGCCCACATTTTGCGGACAAAACCGCAGCTTAGCTTATCTTTTATAATATTTGTTTTGATAACTTAGTTTAGAACAATAACAATAATTCGTTCCTCAGAATATGGCGTCAGACTACCCAAATTTTAACGTATCTAGTAACATTCGCGTTATCAAAACAAATGTAATGAAGAACAAACTGTTAAAATTGATTAATTTGTTGATCGATGGCTTTTACTCATTTCAGCTTCAGTGTATGGCTTTGCTGGCGTCATTGGATTCATCGCCGTGCCAGGGATCATGCAGAAATATGGACGAAAAGTCGCGCATATTCTAATAAACACTTTTGTTTCCATCGGCTTTATTATGCTCGTTTTAGCAAATCATGTGGCTACTTTATACGCAGCCAGAAGTATCCAGGGATTCGCTCTATGTGGAGTATTAGTTGCACCAATCATTATAGCCGAGTACAGCCATCCGAAACGACGAGGATACTTCATAACGTTGAAGAACGCAGCACTCGCGTTCGGATGCCTCCTCTGCCATTCGTTGGTCCTCGTTTGCTCTTGGCGACAGATCGCTGGAATTGCTATTGCCATAAATCTGGTGTCAATTCTTCTGACACTTCTTTGGCCGGAGAGCCCTGCGTTCTACGCGATGAAAGGCAAATACCTAGAATGTGACCAATCGTTCTTGTATTTAAATGGAGACACGTCAAAAACAAGAAGGATGTTGAAAGACTTAGTTCTAGCGCAGACGGAGCGACGGGAGAGAGTAGAAAACGAGGCCAATAAGGAAATGAAATTGTTGCAGATTTGCAAGAAGCTTGTAAGAAAAGATTTTCTGAAGCCATTCTTCGTCAATACCTTATTAACGATTATCATAGATTCGGGAGGCAGATACTACAACCTTGCGTATGTTGTTCAGATTATAGAAGACATAACGAGCAATAATTCAGTAGCTATATATTGTTCCATTGGTTTAGACTTTTTAACGGTAATCGCCTGCTGTACTTCATCTTATGTAATAAGAAAATTTTCGAGACGAAGCATGCTTTTTACATTTGGTTATTCATCAGTCGTTCTCATGTTATTGATCAGTTTTATAGTATTTTTGAAATCAAGTATATCTGCGAATATTTCGTGGTTGATACCTGTGATAATTTTATTGAATAGTTTCATTTTTACTTTAGGTGTAATACCAATATACTCAACAGTGTCGGGAGAGCTGTTCCCGTTGGAACATAGAGGGTTGGGCACCACAGCGACGGGAATAATATTTACATTGTTGTATGCGATCACGATGAAGTGTACTCCGATCATGATGGACAAGACGGGCATAGCAGGTACGTATGGAATATACGGAGCATGTGTAGCAATATGTCTGTTTATTTTGCACTTTATTTTAACAGAAACCAAAGATAAGACTTTGCAAGAAATTGAGGATGAAATCAAAGGTATTGGACGAGACAAAAGTACATTACAGGAAGGAGAAATGTTAACAACAGCCCAAAAGTGTTGATTCGATGTTGTAGAATATATGGTAGAAAATCAATGAGTAATGTTTTTTTGCAGACTGAGTATTATATTTACTTGTAAAACTTAATAGTAAAGTTTTAATTATAATATTTTAATAAAAAAGTTTTGTAGTTTTATATAACTTTTTGGATTATTTTGAACAGTGTATTTAGTGTTATGTTAACTGTTTTAACATTAATAAAAAAACAAATCTATTTATTTTAACAGTAATTTAAATAAAAAAATATTGATAGTCTTTTTAAAATGTATATAATTATATACTACGAAGTTATTCTAAATTCACTAGGTCATTAATTTGCTCTTTATTTTATATGTGCTCAGGGTTTCCAATCTTTCAATCTATCTTCAAACACTATACATTATTAGAAATTAATTGTCTCTTGCCTCAACGATTAAGGCAAACATTAATTTATATTTCTAAGAGATTGATAAAGTTTTCAAAGGTGAGTAAAGTTAACCAATCCGCAATTGGTCATCGCTGTAGCCTACTAACTAGGAAACAGTAACGCGTTGATGATATGATGAGGACACGCTGATGAGGACAGTAACAAACGAGCTCGCAGATCATTCTTAATCTGTATCAGCTTCCTAAAAATATACATTTAGACCCTGAAATTGTTGTAGCTCCTGTTACTATAGAAAAGCAATATCATTGAATATTGATTATAGAATGTAATCAGACAATTAGATCAATTCTAACTCGTACAACAGTTTGTCCTGGGAGGTACCACTATCGCATTCATAATCCGCCATGACTCTTGTGTTTCATCTGATAAGAAGTGGTTGTTGGCTACAATTAAAAGAAAGGTAAACTATCTGGATTTCTAGGACTAGCATTGCTCGCATGAGTTCAGATAGGACTTCCATGCTACAATTTTAGCTCGTACAGCGACAGTTTGTCCGGGGAGGTACCGCCGTCACCCTCGTAATCCGCTGTGAAGCAATTATGTTTCAGGGGAAGAGATGCGGTTGTCGACCACACTTAAAAACGAGGTGACCGCGATTCTTAGGCCTAGCAAAGCTCATATAACATCAGATAGGACTTAAGTCCTGTTTAAGGTTGTATGTGGATGTCCAAGGCTTTCAGCGATTTAACGTTGGTAGCAGTGTTTACTTGGATAGTACCGTAACTCAAAATATACTTCTAGTTTATAATTTTAAACAAGTACTATCGCGGAATTTACATATTTTACTATGTAACGGGTACTCACGATTAACGATTTTTTGCCGATATTTCGAATGCATGAATCGTGATCGCGATATTACGATACGATAATATATTTCTATTTTTATTACAACAGAAATACATATTTAGAACAATGAAAATCTTAAAACTAATTATAATAAAAGACATACCTTAACAATCTAAAGGGAGTCCGTGCCCATGCGGTATGGTTCCAAGAACACTAGCTATTCCCGCGTTGGAATTCCTTACAATGAAATAAAATTTGAATTTGAAACTTTAAAACATTATCTACTTTCTCTTGCAATTGTTATATTATTTAATTATATTGTATACTCTGCAATTAGGTATGCAAAAAATATATTGTATTCAAGGATAAGTTGAGGACTGATAATATTTATATTAGTTGGTACTCGCGACTTTGTTATCATACTGTTTGTATCATTTCGTAATTACTTGAAATTTTGATATATTTTTATAAATTTCTAGTATTTATATTCTAAATATTAAATATTATTTTCTATTTTCTAATATTAACTTTCGTAATATTTATTTAGATATGTATCAAATGTTTTCTTCTCTCGTGTCGGCATGACTGGTTATTAAAGGAAGGTGCAGTTAAGGATTTAATTGGAGAGGATAGTACGGGGTGTAGGGAGTTAGAGGATAAGTGGGAAAAAGTCATGCTGTAATGGAAAGATTGGTTAATCAACGTAGGTGGGCGAAGGCTGATTGTCCAGGGTACGCCGGGCGAACATGTAACGTCGCGCCACTCGAGGAGGCTCTTTCCACGCACTATTACAGTAATATTAAAGTAAATTATCAAAATCTATCTAATACTTTTTTATGCACACAACGGCAGACATGTATATTTTTTATATAGATCACGAAATTACTATCCTGAAATAGTTTATTTTTATTTACGTATTATTTAAGTGTGCGTGCTAAACGACGGTGATAGCTTTATTTTACGGTGGATTATAAGTAGCAATGGTACTTTGACAACCACTCTTAATCCGCTAAACGAATTTTTTTGCCAATATTCGGATGAAACTTACCTATTAACTACTAATAGTAGATAGTAATAGTAGTAGTACTAGTAAATATAATGCATGCAATACCTGAAAAGAAATAAAAAAGCCTAACTTAAACAATCTACAGGAAATTGTGACATAGTATCAAGAACGGTGGCCGCATTCCCGCACTGAAAAGCGATCGCAATTATCTGTGCAAGATATGAACCAGCGCTCATGTCTCCAGCAGCGATCAAATAGGATTGGTTGTTTAGCAAAGTAATTGGACTAAAACAATTAATTTTAGTTTTCCTTTTTTAATAAATTACTAACAATTGACCTCGGCTTCGTTAACACAGATGTCGATACAAAACACAAAAATAAATCATTGGTTATAAAAATAGGTAATAGTTAAGAAAAACTAAAAAGCATGTTTTTGTAAAAAAATACAACTAAAAAAATAATTAAGAGAAAAAATATTGCAATGTAAACAAGTGAGGGTGCTTTTTCAGTCATCTATTGACCCCATGTATCCCACGCTTTTTTATTTATTTTATTTTTTATATATTTTAATTAGTGATTACATAAAGCTACAATTAAAATGTATATAAATTGAAAGAAGCCTGTTTTTGGTAATAAATACAGATTCTTATCATTGTATTCCTTTACTGTACGCTATAAGATATTTTATGGTAAATACTATAATTTAAATTCTTGATAAGTACTTAACGTTAATGATTACATTTAGGTTAATTAATTATGTAAATAAATCGAAATAAGTTCGTTTAAATTAAAAAATTTGTAGTTATTAGTGCATTTTAATTTACAAAAATTAAAAAAAAATGGTTTTATAAATCATTTCACGTGGTTTCTTTTAGCTTTATATCATAAGGTAAACCTATTAAAAGTACACGGGTTTTGAAACGATTCCGGGTAATGTGGGATTTTTAGCTAATAAAATCCTCGGTAGCGTCTTCCTGTCCATGTACAAAACAGAACAATTTAATTGACAAAAATAAACAATTAAATTTTATAAATCTTTCTACGAGGTTTCTTTTGAAAGCACAAAGACCTTTTTACTTTATTAAGATAGTAAACCTTTTAAAAGTACTCGGGTTCTGAGAACGATTCCGGGTAATGTGGGATATTCATCCAATAAAAAATCACTCCATAGCCACTTCCTGTGTATGTAGAGTAATTAGGAACTCAAAACGAACATAATTGGTTCTCTAGCACGACACTCCTGTGACACGAGTATCTGCCTATCGGTGTGGGTCTACTCGCAGACGTCCTTCCCGATCGTTACGTCAAGTTTGAGCTTCCACACTTACTAATCTCTATCCTAGAAGCCTCCGTCTACTCTCCTCTTACGGCAGGAGATACCGTAGGAGAGTAGACAACACGAAACCCTATAAATTACCACATAAAGTATTATTAATGTCAAATATACAGAATCGTTCGTGTTAATATTTGCTTGGCACTAAGGTTATTACGTTTTCCTTGCGCGCGTGTTTACTAGTACGATGTAGACAGTGCTGGGTATTAGCGTTGTACTATCAACTTGTTATAGACAGTTGTGACTTAGTGGAGTCGTTAGTGGGAGTAGAGCAGTGAAATAAACATAGCAGGCCCTAGTGCTGGTTATTAGCGCTATATTACCGACTTGATACGGACAGTTGTGACACGAAGGAGCGGTGCAGTTGAGTTCAAATAACAACCCTTTAACGGCAATGGACGAATAGACTGAGTTCTATAGATAGTAAAACGGCAGTTGGACCAGGGAAGTATGAAAGCCACTCGTAATCTGCCATGAAGTTACATATCATACATTTAGAATGATACCAACCTGAATAAGTTTTTGGAAAATGTAAAATAAATATTCACATATATAAAAATAATATTACAAACTTCATACCATTTATATTTTATATAACACTGCTTATTGTTCTACACGTATTGTCGGAGTGTAGTTGTTGCCGGATACACATTATTGGAGGCGACCATTTTAGTCCTCAAGAGTAAGAACGCATCCGCGTCCATCCTTAAATAGAACTTCTGTTCTATTTGAGATTGGACGCGGGTGTCCATGGGCTGCAGTGACCACTTAACATCAGATGGCCTGCATGCTCGTTTCTTACTCTTTCACAATAAAAAAAATCTTGAGTGTAATGTTTAGAAGTTTTTTATTTAAAATTGAATAATAGATTTTATTTCATTTAATTAGTTCCATTATGTTTCCAGGCGACGACGGTCTACACGGAGCAGCTTTTAGAACTTCATCGTGGCCAGGGCATTGAAATATACTGGCGTGACAACTTCCAATGTCCATCCGAAGAGGAGTACAAAGCGATGACGATGAAAAGTATGTATTTTGACTGATGTATCATTTCCAAGGTACCTTGAACTGTGTATCTTTAGAGGCACCACCACCGTCCCCATTTATAGCGTAAGTAAATTGTCGCGTTTCGATGTAAAGTTGTAGTTGCCGTTCATTTATAAAGAAAAAGAAAGAAGTCCTCAGAAATAGCAACGTTTCTATGATGAACGTCAGGTGAGATTCTAATTTTACGTGGAGTTGGTTAAATGTCCATTGAGCGTCAGTGAGCAATTATCAGACGGGCTTTTAGAGAATTATCATTCTCTAGTTCAGTTTTATAAAACAATTATAATTAAAAAACCCGACTTTATATAATTTTCATTTTTATTTCACTGTTCTGAGGGATGCTAATTACTTTAAAACTAATTGGAGTTTTATTTTTTTCTTTTTATATTCATTATGTATACAACTCACTGAAACACGATGTAGAGTTCGAGCTACAAGATAAGGTTTTTCCGTTCCGACACCAGTCTAAACATAGATATGCAATGCTGCGCTTTAGAAAGAGACAGAAAATGGATGAACTGGTGTGAATATAGGCTCACGTTGTAGAAAGAGACGGAAGATAGACTAGCGTGGGTCCGAAACACGGGGACGTCTTACACCTAATCTGTTTTTCTTTCCCAACGGCATTATCAGCTCTCGTGGGGGAGGAGATAGTTAAGCTTTATTCAGGGTTCGAGGGCTACCTCTTTACCCGGGCTTTTGCTCGAAGGGGTCCAATAGAGTTGTGGTCGCATGGCAGACATTCATAACTTTACTTAACACCGCTATATTAATTAAAATATAACAATGTAACGGAAAAGTATCTTAGGCCGTCACGAATATAACTATTGATAACAACATTGTTTAAATTTATTACTTATTATTATCAAATTAGAATAAACGAAGCATTTTACCTCGTAATATTGCAATTTTCTATATTTAAGAATAATTAAACAAGTTTCATTTCACGATATAATTACTACGACAAGGCCAAGGTGATCTGCTTGTCCAATTAGTATTCTCAATGTAAATATTCACACAAACATTCTTAGATTATCATTATTTTTCAGTAATAAAACCGTATAATATCCATTATGTGGTTAACGCACGTATGATTCTAAAAACATGTGTATTTATTATATATAAATCGATACAACAAAAATTATATACTATTATCCTACCAATATTATAAATGCGAAAGTGTGTGTGCGTGTGTGTGTGTGTGTGTGTGTGTGTGTGTGTGTAGTGTGTAGTGTATAGAAATAGATTAGACCTTAGATGCATAGCCTACCTTTTGTTGCGAATTTAAAACTTCAAGGGGTTCAAATAGGGTGTACAAATTACTATATTGTTTTTAAGTTATGGATAAAATATGGGTTTTTTATGTTCACTTCTTTCGTACAGCGTATGAATATATACGAAATATTGGAAATGTTACCCCTAAAAGAGTAAAAAAGAGGTAGAAATATTAAGCGAATTACACCAGCTTTTATACGCATTTTAAAAATAAAACTTTAATACGAAATCTCGGAACTTTCACTTGTGATGTATGTTAAATATTGATATACACTACCTACGGTATGTTTACCGCGGTTAGTACACGATACGTAAGTATGTTGCGAGGAGAGATAACGTAACGCTGTTCGCTTTTTGTTAACGCTTCGATGTACCTCGCCATCAAATGTTCATACCGGTTGTCGAAAAATGGATTGTTAAAGAGTAAACTCTAAGAATATTTTCAATTTTTTTTCAGAAACGGGAGGCCTGTTTATGTTGGCGATACGTTTGATGCAACTGTTCAGTGAGAACAAGTCCGACTTCAGCAAGCTTTCCTCAATCCTGGGCCTGTACTTCCAGATCAGAGACGACTACTGCAATCTTTGCTTACAAGAGGTTAATATTATGCGTATTCTATCAACAATGTCTTTACTTTTCCACTTAAACTTCACTCCTGTCTCTGTATCTTAAGACCAGTGTCATTCCAATACATGATATGACATAAATATTCCGATAAAATGTCTATGATAACAACATAAATAAAAAATATATATATAAAAAAATTACAAGCTTTTATTAGTTTTTCATCATTAAAGTACTAAAAATTTTTAAAATATTTAATATTGTATAAAATAAATAATAATAATATTAGATTTTTTTATTAAGTTAAAAAAACATATTTTTAAATATTTTTAGCACTGGCATTACTGAAGACAAAATGTAACAAACATTTCTTGTTGTGATTTCAGTATTCAGAAAACAAGAGTTACTGCGAAGACTTAACAGAGGGCAAGTTCAGCTTTCCAATCATCCACGCGATAATGAACCGGCAAGACGACAAGCAAGTGCTCCGTATCCTTTTCATACAGCATCGTATAGTACCTCGTGGACGCTCATAAACAGTTTCCACAACGTTAGTCTGTCTACAACCTTAGCTCTATACATTTTCCCGTATTTTGAACACATTTTACCCTTTCCCTGTGGGATATAAAACTGCTGTGTATTCAAATTCGAATATTTTCTTTTATTGTAAGGTATATACATACACTTAATTAATATTATGTGGAGTAACGCGCTTAAGGCTTGTACACACCGGTTGTATATGTACAAATATGTGTGAATTACGAGCGAAAACAAGTGATTGTTTACTACAAGACTGCTGGCGGGATCAACGTCTGCGTATTCGTAAATGTTGCAAATACATTAGACTATTAAACATAAATAAAAATGATTTGCACAATATTTATTTTGATTTATGTTAAGTTTAATCGACAAACATACGTAATATGTACGCGCGCGGTGGTCCTTAACGCGCGCAGACATTCTGCGGCAGCGCACGCGCGACGTGGAGGTGAAGCGCTACTGCATCTCGCTGCTGGAGCGCCTCGGCAGCTTCCGCTACACGCGCGACACGCTGCGCGACCTCGACCGCCAGGCGCGCCGCGAGGTGCGCTCTACTGCTACTTATACTACTGCTAATACGGCTACTGATACCGCTACTCATACTACTGCGGATGTTACTGGCGATACGACTGATGATACGGCTACTGATACTGTTACTGATACCGCTACTCATACTACTGCGGATGTTACTGGCGATACGACTGATAATACGGCTACTGATACTGTTACTGATACCGCTACTCGTACTACTGCGGATATTAGTGACGATACGACTGATGATACGGCTACTCCTACTAGCACTGATGCGGATATTGATACAGTTATTGGTACTCGTACTAATACGACTACTACTGCTACTGATACTAGTACTGATACGACTAGTGATACGGCTACTAGTACTATTACTGATCCTATTACTATTACGGCTAACTGGTACTACTACTGATTTAACTACTTATACGGCTACAGATACTGTTAGTGATACTAGTACTAATACGACTTCTAATACTGTACTTCCAATATTAAAAGCTGTTAGAGCCGTTAGAGCTCGCCCGGGGCGGCACCACTGCCACCCTCATAACCCGCC
>DWON01011761.1:0-10002 GCA_018251015.1 Phocides pigmalion okeechobee
GGACTAAGATGGTCGCCTCGCTTCAAAGTGTAGCCGGCAACCGCACCTATCCAACCGAAACACAAGTAATGCTTTACAGCGGATTATGAGGGCGGCAGTGGTACTTTCACGGTCGAACTATAGTTCTTCAACATTTCAAATTACGGTATTAGGAATCTTAAATTACCGTATTTTGCGAATGATTTCTTGAAATTATTTTAGTGATTGACATTAAAGGTCTTTTTCTACTTCGTTGGTGGTGTTATGAGTGGTTAGAATAATGTTTTAACAATTTCTTTACGGTCAGCTGATCAGTTTTTAATACACTTAATCTGTTATTAACGTACGGGACTATTGTAAACCAGTATTAAATCAGTATGTATTTGTTTTAGACTAGTTAGTGTCGGCTACTTTGTCCACGTAATGGATATAAACTCGTATTATTGCAAAATAAAACGTAACCTGGAAAACAATCTATGAACAGACGCAGTATATAAGAAACAAATTATCTGACTGGTAACTAATTTTACACGATGATACAGTTCGACCAGTGTGGTACCATCATCATAATCCGCCGTGAAGCAACTCATCTTTTGGTCGGAGAGGTGCGGTTGCCGGCTACACTTATTAACGAAGTGACCATCTCAATTCTTCACAGTTTTTTGTTCAGCTGTCAGACAGGAGTCATGTTTGAATTTGGACATAGATGTCCATGGGCTGCAGAGATCATTAAAAATCAGGTGGATTACACGGTCATTTGCTCATCATATAGAAAACCAAGCTTCGCTAATATCCGTTTACTATCAAGAAGTACTGCCGATTTGATTTAACATTCTATCCTTGACATTGATTAATACCTATAATGAAATAGAATATTTGAATTTGAATTTGAATGTTAATAATTAATACCTTAACATCAACATTCACATGTATAACATCTCAGCATTTACAATATTAATGTATGGAATATAAAATCAACAAACTGTACATTAATGTAAATACTAAATAAATTTACCATATCATAATATAGGTACTAAGTAGTAGTAATTTTCAAAAATGTTTTAGTTGACATTGTCTGTTAATTCCATTAAAGGACTACAAAACCTTAACATTTGATAACGTCCATCAGAATAAAATTAAAATAAATACTCGCAATTTTTCCCTATCTAAAGCTTGAATTTTCTGTGACAAAATTTCAAAATTTACTACCGGATAATAAATTAGGGCAATAGACAGGGGTTAGCGTTTGTCCGCGTTGTACCGGATTAACCTGTCCTCAACCGGGATTGCCGGTCCAATCCGGGACACTGGACAAGTGTATCGTTAGCTGAGGCTTAAAAATTTTGCGCACTTTTTACTGTATTTACCCTTTTTAGCCACTGACGCAAAGGTGCATTATAACTTTAATATACAGCCATGAGCAAAAGTATTAAGCACCCTTCAAAACGTTTAGTCTGATATTAATATTGAGTTAGGGAAAAAAATATATATAAAGGCTCAGAACCTTCATCAATGTCTTTGTCATTATTTTCATGCGACTCCATATTATAATTTAACCCCGGTAGGCATAGATTGATCGGGCGAGTACGAATTAGGTAATCTGTACGTAATTAACAATGTTCTATTAAATCATTGGTTGATAGTCTTTCACAAAAGAAACTATTCAATAATCGAACGAAACGAAATCATTGTCACTCCACCGAACACGCAATGCACCCGCGAGACACACATCCCAATTTATTTAGTCAAAACCACTACTTCCTTGCACGCGGGCTGTGCACTAGAGCCCAGAGTTGTGTCAGAGCGGAGAACTTCCAGTGACATTTATTTTCGTTCTACCCGCTCTATGATTAATTATCGAAGCGCCGTTAAGTATGTATCAAAAGAAAAATAATTTATTTGTGTTTGTTCTAATACACTTGCATGTCATAAAACTTCTCATTGTCTTTTTCTAGGTGAAAGTGTCCCTAATACCAGAATAATGCCCTAAAAGCTAAGCCGAAAAATAATTGTTAAGATAAGGATAAAAAATACGGGTGCCTAAGACTTTTGCTCGTGGCTGTACATTGGTGTGTTTGTATGTGGCATGATGTTATACAAAGATGAACCGATTTTGGTTTGATAAAAGAAAATTCTTTCAGTCATGTCGCTGATAGGTCAGCAATCGACGATTCGCAGTTTAGCCGTGACCACGAACCATATTGGCAATTAAAAATATTGTCTATTAAAAAGCGTTGATTGTCAATACCGGTATATAGTAAAATATTTAAATGCGATTTCTATTGTGCGTTCATTTCTGTGTTTGTCAGTCACCTTGATCTGTTATATCTCTATATAGGTTAACATACAACATATTAAAATATATTGTTAGTTTACATGTCAGTTTTCCTACATGACTGATATTCATTATCCAGGACACGGGAATGTTCCTAAACCACAAGCCAACATTCCAGGCTCCCGTACATAGTAATGATATGAGATTCTGCAGATAATATCCTCGCGTTTTCCCGCACTGAAGTTAGTTCACGGCTGAGATTACAGAAAATGTAGAAGGTGACAAATTAGTTTTACACGACTGCGGCAAAGCTCAAAAGACGATGTGCTTTTATTTTTAGACGACTGTAGTAAAGCTCTATGACTATGTGACTTTGATTTTCACACGAAGCATTTTAAAACTGTTAATTGCATTCATCATTACGCCACTAGTTTTATGCTATAAAGTTCTGGGTTCCTCTGTGAAAGTTTTCAGGCATTTTTTTTCGTAGCTAAAGTCTAATTGTTCCCTTGCTCAAGCCTAATTTTTCCCAAGCCTAAGTTTTCCGTAGCTCAAGCCGATGTCTTCCGCTCAAGAGTTCAAGGCAGGTATATAGGTTTCTCATGTTTCTCGGGCAATTATCGGTAGATCTGATCTCCCTGGTGCTGTGATCTGTTGATGGGCAAAAGGTTTTCCGAAATGAGAAGGGTCAAGTCACAGTCCACTCCATCCATCCACCCAAATATGAATTGATTGTCTTCACACACCTTTTAGAACATTATGGAGATATCTTAGATTTTCCTACGATATTTTCCTTCACCATTTTAGGATAACTGATTTCTAACATGCGCATAACTATGCGCATCGATAAATTCTAGTGTATTGATTCGAATTCCGGACTCTTCTTGTATGATTATGGGATCTTACCTTTACGGTATCTGTTTTCATACTTAGCATCAACATTACTGACAATCAAGCATATTTAAATATATGGAGTGCAAAAATGGAAACAATTTAAATTTATGATACGGATTCTACATATATTAAAATTCTACAATCTTGAATTTGTTCCCCACAATAATACGCTCATGAGCGTGACGTCACAACTAAATTGAGATTTAATGGGACTGCTCTGTTTGCGGAAAGAAACATCGTAATGTATGAGCGGAAGGCTTTATATTCTACTTTGAGATTTTCAGGCTTTCTGGTGCAAATAAGGTTTTGCTATTTACATTCCTAGCGCAGATATGCCTGTAGTAGGCTTGTGTGTATCCCTGTACGTTTACATATGAAAATTTTGTACATTGAGAAATGAAAGGACTTAAGAAATACAGTAGTACTTACAAGTATATTAAAAGTTTACGATTGCTTATTTTAATAAGTTTAATAAAACAGTTAAATGGTTGCTCGATTAATTGTGTATGTATGTGTGTGTTCGTTTTACTATGTATTGGTTACTTACGATTAACGATTTTTAATCGTGGATATTTCGAGCCAGTTGCATGACTTGTGGTCACGGCTAAACATAGGGGTCTGGGGTAACGAATGACAGGTGCTAGTGATAGATTGATCTACCCTAGGTCTAGTTCGTCATTCTTTTTTTGGGTACCACATCACGACACACCATGCTAACTGTATTTTTCCAAAAAACGATCAAAAATATTTTTAGTTATTTGTTTTTAAGTAAAATTTATTACAATTCCCATTTTCATAACAACTAGGATATTACATCCCCTATTTCAAGTCTAATAAGTTTTCTCGCAACAAAGGTAGAGATTTCCGTCTCCAACATCTAATCTATTTCTATGCTAAAATACATCAAAATGTATTCAGTAATTTTGAAGTGTATACAGAACATATTTAAACCCCCAAGTTCCTTTTTCGCAACAAGAGGTAGTATATGTCCGTCTCCGGAGTCTAATCTATTTCTATGTTAAAACTCATCAAGATTTGTTCAGCCGTTTTGATGTACCAACAGAACATGTTAGCAAATAAATTTCTCACAAAGCTCTCAATGCCTGTAGAGTTCTTAAGGCACTATATTCCGCAATAGTTGTACATTGAATAGTGACAAGGGACCTTAATTCCTGGAGCGAGGTTTCTCAGCTATTACTTGTTACAAATTCCGCGACGGAAATTTGATGTTAGAATGTGAGTCTTGTTGCAAAATTTGTGTTTCCCCGCCTTTTTAGTATTGTAACGCTCGCTGTCAACTTCGGAATGGGACTTCTGAAATATTGTTTCCAACTGAAATATTGGTTCGGGAAGTTCCGTGTCCCGATTTCAGTTTAGATCACGTTTTGCTTGTTAGCCTTCGGGAGTTTGAATAACCGTGCATTTTGTTTTTGGGAAGGAATGGAAAAATAAAAAGACTTTTTTTGTTATGAAAGAGAAAGAAACAGGTATGCAGGCCACCTGATGTTAATTGGTCACTGCAGCCCATGGACAACGTCCAATTTCAAATAGAACGGTAGTTCTATATAAGGATGGACGCGGATGCGTTCCTACTCTTGAGGACTAAGATGGTCGCCTCCAATAATGAGTATCCGGCAAGCACACCTTCCCAACCGAAATACAATACATGAAGAACATGTTGCTTTACGGCGGGTTATGAAGGTGCCGGTGGTGCCGCCCCGGGCGAGCTCTGACGGCTCTACCACCTTTACCCTCGTTTTAAGGTTTTCTATTATTATTTAAAGCTGGAAAGATATATTAGCAAACCCGCGTGCGCAACGCTAATAGGCACGCAAATGTTTCTTGGTTTGATTTCCGGTTAGGCAGATATCTTAATGATAAATTTAGATTTCGAGTCTTCGTCTGGGTGTTTGTGTACTCGTCTTGTTTCCGTCCATTGCACTCGAGTCGAGAAATCCTAGTTTGGGGCTGGGAGTGTAGGTTTGAAATATTATACCATTATACATTGTCGTGACGGATTCTTGCAAAGTATTTTGAATAACAACTTAATAGCACGGAAAAGAAACGTCTGATACTATTAACTGTAATTAAATATCTATCTTTCTTTAAAACAAAAAAAAACACCACATTCCGCATACTTATTGTCAGCTAAAAACACACATATTAATAATTTCCTTCTATTAAAGTATACGTGATGTTATTAAATCCTGCAATGACTTAAACATTGCTTACTATTAAAATAAATACGTGTTACAGCGCTAAAACAGTAATACGCGATGGTTATGTGGCAAAATAGCTTTAAAGCGATCGCAGCATTTAGCGATAATAGCGACAGATTGGCGATTTCAATTACCGACCAATTGACTCGTCAGGACGGCGGATTAACTGCGGATCGACGGATGTGGTGCGAACAAGCTTTTTGTTTTAAATGTTTATATATTTTATCGTGCTTTTACTATATAATATCCGCGGGTTCGCTCGCGTTGAAGCGCGTTGAAGGTAATAGCTAAAACAATAAACTGGTACCTAACCTCAAAAATTTAAATATTTTAGTATTGCTTATATGTGACAGAAACAAAAGGAAATATACAAAAATTCAAAACAGCTGAAGCTATAATCAATAAGATAATTTTCAGTTCCTTTGATAAACAATCATGTCCATCAAAATATCTTTCTTTATTATTTAATATATAGGGTGTCCCCGCTCATGTGGCATGGTGCCAAGGGCATTGGCCGCATTCTAGCTTTAAACAGCAATCGCATTTCTCTGCATGAGGTACGAACCAACCCTCTTGTCAACGGCAGCGCGGACCAAATAATAAAAATGAATTTGAAAATATAAAAAATATTTTCAAAAAACAATAAGAATCGGTGACCGATGATGGCAAATTTTGGTGCTCGCTTTTTAGTAAAGTATTACGTTTCTTAAATTCACATCTTAAAAATTACCCACAGAAAGACCTTGCAACTCAAAAGCGTAGATAGCTTTATACGAGACCCTTCTAACCGCTTAAAAAGAGTTCCCTTGAAACCATGGCATCTGGAGATTAAAATCTCCTTGGGAAAAAGATAAGGCTCATAGGCATAAAACGCCTACTTAGAAAAAAAGATTAAGCAAATTTTACCCCCCAGAGCCTGTGAGAGATTACACAGAGATAGGACACGGGTTCGGTTTTCAAGTGCTCATTATAATATAAAATTATTCTTTGAGAGCGCGCAGTTCCACTTCGAGGGTTCCGTAAGGTTTTATAAGTAACTAGCGACCCACGCTAATTCACACGGTTGCATTTGCGTCATCATATAGAAAATCTTTCAAATTTTCGGCTTTTCTCTACTATTAAGGTGGGAGAACTATAGTTCGACGGGGAGGAACCACCGCCGCCCTCATAATTCGTAAAGTATTACTTGTGTTTCGATTGGAGAGATGCGGTTCCGGCTACACTTTGAAGCGAGGCGACTATCTTAGTCCCTCAGGAGTAGCAACGTATCTACGTTCGAGCTCAGATAGGATTTAACTCGTGTTTGTGGTTGTACGTGGATGTCTGTGGGCTGCGACTACCTATCATCAGGTGGCATGCTCGTTTGCTAATATTCTCACATTAAATTAAAATAAATAAATAAATTTCAGTAAGAGAACAGTTAACGGAACCCTAATTAAATTTTAGGTCATAGCCCATAATGGCTGCGGTAAAAATTAAATGAGATAGCTTAAAATACTGTTAATGCTTTCCGCAGTTAGAAGGTACAATGGATATTGTCGTTGGGTTATGTTAAAAATAAATTAAGCGCCTATAGAAAAAAGATTGACAAAATGAAGTAACGTCGAGTGTGGTTAGATATTGGATGGGTGACCACCAGTGGCAAAAATCTATTCGCGCTTTTGTACTTTGCAGCGTACGTTAGGTAATCTCAGTTCATAAATGGATTGTTGGTAATTAACTGTAGACCACCAAATCTTACATACCCACAACGCATCTTATATATATAAAAGAATATGGTACGTACTGACAGACACATAAATCAAGGCACATCCTTAACTGACGGACCTAGTACCCTGGATTTAACACATAGATACCTTATACATAGCGTAAATATTAGTTCTACGAAGGGAAGGGTTCTCCCTAAGGGAGCAAAATCTGCGTACTAAGTTTATATGAATTTATTATTATGGTCACAGTCATGGGCAAAAGAAATTTATATATAAAACACAGTAATAATGACCAACAAGCCGTTTTATTTAATGTAATTAATCATTATTTTATTACCAAGTTTAGTTAACAAACATATTATAAACTCAATCTAAGTAACAGTAGCAATAAAAACTAAAATAAGAAATATTTACAAATTATTTTTACGAAATAACATTTAATTTAATTCAAAATTATCGCACGTTTTTATTTACGCGGCCGCGTCGAAATGTTGATAATTTGCCCCAAAATTTCCCCCGACGGCCATCATTACAAATGACGCTTCCAGATAACATATGACACACGTGATTGCCATACCGCGGAGAAAAATGCCACAAGCGAGTGAACCTTCCTCTCATATATCGTCCCCGCTAAAAGCTCCACATAACTGCACGTACGAGTACGTAGACCTAGTGTTTTACTAGAAGTGACTTGCAAAAAATGTACAGCACATGTGAACCAACGAACTCTTAAATTAGAAAGAAAGAAATTCATCATTTAATCTTAACATGTTGACAGATGCTAATTCCAATTCCCTGCATCATATGCATACTTCTGAGGACTAAGACAACCACTGTCCACTGAAACGCTAAAATTGCTTCACGTTGGAAAGTAGCATCACTGCGGTTGAACCCAACAGATTCCACCGCAATAATTTATTGGCGCAAATTGATTACCTGGGTTAATAAGGAAATGTAAATACGCGGCGGCCATTTTGCGGTTTCATATATTCGCAAATCAATCGCTCTTAATAAACGCAAGAATTGCTTTGCGTTACAAATCAATATGGCTGTTTTTTTTTTTGAAACAAACAAATTCCACTTCAAAATTTAACGGTAAATATTGTTAAACTGGGTTACTATAAAACTGCGAATACGAGACGGCCGTTTTGTGGAAGAAAAATTTAATACTTTTGCGAACCAAACGCTCTTAATAAACGCAACAATTGTTTGCGTCAGATGCGTCAGAAACTAGTGTGGAGTTGATACTTTTTGTTACAACAAAACAGATTGCACTTCAAAATTTAGTGGGAAACATTGATAAACTGAGTTACTATGAAAATGCGAACACGTGACGGCCATTTTGTGGAAGAAAAATTCCATATGCTCACGAACCAACCGCTCTTAATAATGTCCGCTAAAAGCACGGCACACTCGCGCCACACCGACACGCAACATCCTGGAAATGGCTTTTATACCACATTGCAGATTTAAAATGCGCTTTCTGAATTTTATATTTGAATTTTCTTATTCTGAGTTCATTTCGCGTGTCGAGATTCGCAGGGATTTTTAATACATATCTAAAAATGAATTATGTCACAGTTTTATGAGATTTAAGTAATAACATCGTGTTTTATCCGACCGTCGCGAAGCTTAAAAAGATGATTTGTTTGACACGTACATATATATATGTATATATGTCCATTCCTGTGCTATGTTCCTTTATAAATATTAAACCCATGAATTTATTTTAATAACTTGCACGTGCTTACGTTTATCTTAATGGCGCGAGTGTCAAAGGATTTATTAGGTTAGAGCTTTTGCCCGCGACTTCATTGAAATGTTACATAAATTGACATAATTTTTTTTCTTTGTTAACCGATTTAAAGAAAAAACACTAAATGTTATGTGAAGCCCATCACAATATAATCCTGAAAACTGCTTTCAAATCGGATAAGCTGTTTTTGAAATTAGCGTGCACAAACATACAGACAAACAGACGAAATGAAAAAACATTGTTTTAAGTTCTCTTGCGTATATAAAGGCAATGTCAAATACATTTTCCATGTACACACAGCAATCAGTTACAATTTTATTATATGTATAGGTAGATATAGATACGTTTAAATACCCGTATTTATCAAATTTACTATATATCGGGTACTTTACTTTAACGCTTTTCTGATTGCTGATATTTTGAACCAGTTGCATGGTTCGTGGTCACAGGTAAACGGCGGTGGCGGGGACGAATTGTTAACAGGGGATAGTCGTAGACTGATCTTACTACCCTAAGGTTACTTCGTTTTTCTTTTTTTCTTTCCACAATACACAATTAATTGTATTTTTACACGCCGACGTATTTGTGGTTGATACAGCTTAAAATCGTATATCAGTCAAAACGAGAAAATTCCTAGAATTTTGTTACCATTTAAGATATTTTTGATTTTTTTGGCAAACCATCGTGTCGCGTCAATTTTAATGTTTCTCCCAAAATAAAACTGATTATGATTTCATGTATGATGGTCCTATTTAAATTTGGTGAAGTTTTCATGCTGAAATCCGTAAACAATCATCATTAATCTGAAGATTTTTTAAGTATTTTGGATCGTTCGGACAGATGGTCTAAACGCTCGTTTTCTACTCTTGCTATAAAAATGAAACGAAAGTGTGTCCGTTTTTATGTGTGTAAAAGTCACGTTGCAAATGTCGCTCTTTCCCGTAAAAGGTTGGTTGACGCTTAGGGAATTTTGATGTAGGGACCCTTCCGATGAAGTCGGTTATAAAGTATTCTGACGTGACTAATAAAAAATGGATTTATATTTCACTTAGGTTCTGATAAGGGCATTTCATTGTAATAAATTCTGTCTTCTTACGATTAAAAAAATAACGGTAGGTTTTTGGAGTATTTCGGTAACGTAGATAGCGAATGGTACAGCCCTATTACCCT
>DWON01011762.1:0-10002 GCA_018251015.1 Phocides pigmalion okeechobee
GATGTTCGTTGCCTAGCATTCATTCTTTCAATTTCTTCAGCAGTCAATCCTACTGCTCCAGACCCTACAGAAACCACTTGAGGTACTTGGGGTGCAGAACTTGGTGTTTTTCTACCAGCAGATGAACTTTGTCCGCTTAGTTGGGACATTACAGGACTATTTAAACTACGTTCACTATTACTATGTAGTGCGTCTTTGCCAACTCCGCCCGAACTCGAAGTTGTCGCTAATAAAGCACTTTGTAATGGTTTTCCTGATATATCGTGAAGAGTTAAAATTCTAGGCTGTTGACTTAATTCACTGCTTGGTGAAAGCCGAGCGAGCGGTGTGGTCTGATGTTGTCTAGGTTGAGGAGGTGGCTGGGATGCTTGTGGTATAACTCGAGGTGGATACCCACTTGGATGATGAGGTGAATGCCTATGCTGAGGAGTTTGATGTTTATGATGATAACCTGCTATAGGTGGTGGCGTAGCTTTATATTTTCGAACACCAGCAGCTTCGCGAAATCCTTTGTAATGATAAACAATATCTATATCTGATGGCGCTATCGAACTTGCATTTTCCAAATCATAATGTTCAGGTATTTCTGAATTTAAATCCATACCGCTAGGATGGTCATGAGTATGGTGAGATGTATTTGTTGATGGTGGTGGTGGTGGATGATGATCCTCGCGAAGTGCTGGGCTTTTTCCTACAACTTCTCTTTCTATAATATCGGGACGTTGAGGCCTCGGTGGGTCAATATTCATTATTTCTCGATCTTTGTATTTCTTCGATAATAGTTCCGGACCAACTATATGACCAACATTACGCATTATATCGGCGTTCTCAGACATGTAACTATTGAGACTAGTCTCGTTATTGTGTAAATTACGATTCATAAGACTGTCGTTGGTCCCCGCTATAAGATTTGGTGCATTTAGCATAGCAGGCCCGCCGTTTTGTTTAGTATGCGATAAGTTGCTTTTGCCAGTCGGGATATTACCTTTTTCTTTCTTCTGTTTCCGTAATCGAAATACAATGAAAGAAACCAATATAGCAACAATTAAAATGATGAAGAAAGTTATCACTAAGGTAATTCCGATACTTAATGGATCTGGATTTTGAGCTAAGCCTGCACCAAAGGCACTGTGGCATCCACTTATTATTTTACCCTTTCTTATTACTTCTCTAAAAATACTACCATTACCCATAAAGGGTTGAATTTCACTGTTTATTGTAAAATTAGCGAGACATCCTTCGAATCTATTGGTAGTTGATATCCATTCAGCTTTTACTCCTCCGAGTGAAACAATTGTTAAATATGGATCTAAGAAATCATGTACACTAGCAGCATCAAGTTCTTCTCCAAGATTTTTACTATCAACTGTCAACCGAATACTTCTTCCAAAAGCGATTAATGTAATGTTATGCCAATTACCATCTGAAATATCTTGTTGATCTGCCTGAGTCATGTTTACCACAGTGTTTTGTTTTGATGTATAAGATACTTTTCCACCCAAAATTTCTATTAATGTGTAATATTTATCTGTAGCTGCATAGAACAAAACACCGTCTTTTTTATGAGTTCTAAAGAAAAATGATAAAGTCTTCACTGGATTTGTGATTTTAGTAATGGTTTTTCCTAATATTCTAACATTCTTTTTATCCCATATTGTACTTCCGCCATAAAATGACTCCAACAACTGCATTCTTCTATGTTTTTCTGATATTATGTATGTAATAAATCCATTTTCGTTAACTGAAATTGTTTGCAACGAAGTGGAACAATCTGGTGATATAAATTTTTGATCACACTTGCAATAATGGGTCTTCCACGTATCAAAACATTCACCAACGCCACACACATCTTTCTTAAAGCAGGCGCCTTTTTCCGATCTGTCACAATTTGGTTCTACCCCTCGTGCTTGTATGGGATTTGTCAAATTTAACAAGCGACCATTAATAGATATACTATGCATGCAACCCACGAAGTCATCAGAGTGTATTTGACCTGGACGTTCTAACACCGGGTCTGCTTTGTGAAGCCCACCAATGAGAAGAGGTTCGTTATTAAAGTTAAGTGTCCTGCAATGAAAGATGTATATAAAAAAGTGATATTATTCATGTCTACCTGAAACTACTTTAGTAAAAAAACTGCATTTATTTAAGTAAATGAAATAATTGTCCTAAAAGCAAGTTATTATATTGCTCTTTTATACATAAAATATATTTGAGTTAGATGTACAAAATATGTAACTAGTTTTGAATATAATCAATACGGTACGTACCCAGCTTGTCCTGTATCATCATCATAGCAAGAATCGTCACCAGGTTCACAATCTGTGCAAACATCACCATGATCTGTGCAAGAAGTGACACTCAGCGAAATGACTCGTCCGTTCCTAGTAGCTGTAAGTTTATACCATCTTCCATCGGCAAGATTCTTATCATTTTCTGTAATACTAACAGATGTTATTGATGTTCTTGCTCCCCCAAATGAAAATACTGGTTTGCCGCCAAGAAGTTCTATTGCAATGAAATCTGATCTTCCTCCAGTTTGTGCTCCATAATTATAAAGAAGAAGTGCATCAGGTTTAGTTGTTGCAAATATTATGGTTATATCATTTGTAGAAGCGTCCAGTGCCGGAAACTGCATGTATGATAGTTCATTAAAGCCAAATGTTGAACTTTCACAATGTGTACCGTAGCGGCCATTAGTACAACTACATTTATATCCTGGTTTTAAACTGATACATATGCCTCCATGCATGCAAGGATTAGGTCTGCATGAATCTACCAAAGCTTCACACTGATTGCCGCGATATCCTGGGCGACATAAGCAAAAGAATGAATTCCTGTCTGAACTCTCTTTACATGAACCTCCATTTTTACATGGATTGCTACTGCAGACATCATCTCTCTCCAAATCGCATGTTTTACCTTCGCGACGCGCTGGACATGTACAAACGAAGTCATAGCCTTGTTTTCGACATTGTCCTCCGAAATGGCATGGGTTCGGGGAACAAGGATCTTGGCGCATTTCACAATTACTTCCCATAAAACGGTCTGTGCAATGACATGTATATTCATGTTTGACCAAAGGAGATGTGATTATAAGTGTTGAACTTTCGGTAATTTTAGTATCATCTAAAACTTTGATTGCATCAGTACACACGCCATCATTTTGGCATTTATAAACTGTACATGGATAATATGATACAACAATATGACTTTTCAAGACTTTTGTTATCTCAAGCTCTTTTGATTTAATGTGGTTTTCCGTATTTCCCTTCTTCCATACAGAATTATTGCCTTTGATTGCTATTGTTAGATCCAAATTTTCTTTTGATTCATTTATACTGTACAAATATATATATTCCTTACTTTTTAATCCAACTTTTAATATTTCCAATAGGATGCGGTAATAATGTTTAAGAAAATCTATTGCTGTCATGTTTATAACCCGCATAGTAATAGATTGTTCTACAGTTGTATTATCAAATGTAAAATATTCAACACTAATGGATGACAAAACATCTCGATGTATTCCATCATTTCCTGATACTGAAAATGAATACCCTTGTCCTGGTTTAATAGCATTTGTATATAAATCACAGCCTTTTCTGATATTTAATAATGCAAGAGTATTTTCTGACGTGGATTCTTTGATAATTTTACATTTATAATCCCCTACGATATCAGGGTCGTTGGGTTTGATATCTGCAATTTTTCCAGTAGGTATTTTATTATTAAATGCATATACAAGCACATGAGCAGATCTTGGTGTTGGGGGATTGTCATTTTTGTCTAATACCTTTATTAGAATTGTGTAATTAGAAGTCATTACAGGCAAACCACTATCTTCAATTTGAATTATAACTTCCAGGTTAGGAGTTTGCTCTCTATCAATTTTTCTAGTTGTTAAGAGTGCTCCAGTATGCCTATGTACTTTCACATATGCTTGATGCTTGCCACCAACTACAGCATAAGAGAAAGGAGCGCCATTTGGTGGTAGATCTGGATCTTTAGCTGTAAGTGTTGTAATACTCGTATTAGGTGGTTCGTTTTCATAAACTGCACCATCAAAGTTATTTATATCAAAGACTGGTCCATTGTCATTTATATCTGTTAACAATATTTTCACTGTTGCTGTTCCAGTCTGTGGTGGTACTCCTGTATCAATAGCACCGACAGTTAAAGAGTACATTGCTAATGATTCTCTATCGAGTTGACGAGCAACTTCGATATCTCCTGTCTGAGGGTCGATCTTAAAATCTTGGTTTGCATTTCTCTCTATTATTGAATAACTAAATTGATTATTTTGAGGTCGGACATCCTTATCTACAGCTTTTACTTGAATGACCCTTTGTCCAATATTTGCACCTTCTGAAATTGTAGCTTCATAGTAATGTCGTAAAAATTCTGGGGGATCGTTTCCGTCTTGTATGGATATAATAACTTGTGCTTCATCCGTATCATTTCCGTGAATGCCTCCCGAATTTTTTGCTAAAACAGTTAATACAACCCTATTTTGTGTTTCTCGGTCTAAATATCTTGCCACTCTTATCACACCAGTTTGTGCATTAATACTGAAGCCTTTATCATTACTTGAACCTACAAACAAGTAGTATATAATACCATCATCACCGCTATCTTGATCGGTTGCTTGAATTACACCAACATTAGTTCCGACTTCAGCAGATTCTGACACATCAAAATGGAATACAGGTTGTATAAATTTAGGGTAAAATTCGTTGACACCTGTTATATGGACTACAACTTCAGTTGTGCTATGCATTACAGAATCCGGATTTTCTGCTACTATTTTTAATCTATATTCTGTCTTTTCCTCATAGTCAAAGACTTCTTTAGAAAATATTTTACCTGCGTTGATGTCTATATAAAATAATGATGACATTTCATTTTTTATGTAATACTTAATAATGGAATTCTTCGGGGAATCAATATCGATTGCTTGTACTTTAAATATAAAGCTATTTATAGGCGAATTTTCAGGCAAAGATGCAACATACATGCTTTGGTTAAATTGTGGAGCATTATCATTGATGTCAGTTAATATAATAGTTACTGTTGCAGTTGTTTCCTTTGATTTAAAACCAAGATCTTTTGCAGTTATGTTCAAGCGATACTCTTGTATTTCATCATAGTCAAGTGGACGCAATATACTTATTGTACCTGATATAGGATGCACTTGGAATTCTTTGCCAGCGTTTCCAGATGAAATTTCGTATCTTACTATACCATTAGGTCCTTGATCTTCATCATTGGCTTTCAAAGTCAATATTGACGAGCCAACTGGTTCATTTTCTGGTACAATCACTTGATAACTTAATGCAGTGAATTTTGGACTGTGAATATTGTCCCCAGTCACAACGAAAGTAAGTATCGTTTCATCCCTCTGAGGTGGAACACCTCTATCAACTGCTTTAATTTTTAGTTCGTAGTATTTTCCAATAAAATAAAACTGTTTATTTACTTTAATCCACCCGCTTGTCTTATCTATTGAAAAGTATGCGCTACCATTTCCTCCAGAAACATAGTATTCTACTTCAGCGTTTATCCCAAAGTCTAAATTATCTTCTGCCTTAAGCCTTACAATTTTTTCTCCGAGTGTGGCATCTTGAGGCACTGGTACGAATTTTTCATGATCAATAAATTTGGGTTTATTGTTATTTGCATCTACGACATTTATTGTCACAAGACATTCAGATGACATAGGTGGTTTGCCGTTATCAGTTGCAACGACAGTAACGGAGTAAGTATTCTCAGGTGATGAATTTATCGATGTTCTTTTATAATTCATCATAAATTTACTTGATATTTCGCCAGTAGCAGGGTCTATTGAAAACAAATCAGATGTTTGCTGTAAAGAGTAGGAAATAATGGAATTAGGACCTTGCTTATCCTTATCAGTTGCTATGACTTGACCAACAAAACTATTTTTCTTTTGCAATTCTGGAAAATTAAAACTGTAAAAGGAATACTCAAATTCTGGTGCGTTATCATTTTGGTCTTGTATTGTAATAGTTAAGGGAGTTTCCGATCTCCAAGCACCGTCTATTGCTGCAACCTTGAGAATGTATTCATCTTGAATTTCTCTATCTAGTGGTCGTGCAACTGTTACATTTCCACTTATTGGATCAATAATAAATTTTTCACCGGGATTTTCGACAAAACTGTAAGTGGCATTAGCGTTAGGACCGGAATCCAAATCTGAACTTGTGACCTTAATAACAAAAGATCCAATGTCTGCATTTTCAGTGACATTCACACTAAAAAGTCGAGTAAATCTTGGTGGGTTATCATTCTTATCTAAGACTGTCACTAAAACAGTTGATGTTCCAACTAACTGAGGGACACCATGGTCAACAGCTTCTACTAATATTTCATAGAATGGGATTGACTCTCGGTCTAAAGCAATGTTTGTATAAATTTCTCCATTTTCTGAATCTATTTTAAAGGTTTCTTCGTAATCATTGATGAGGCGGAAAGATATTCTTCCATTTTCATTTGAATCATCATCATGGGCGTCAATTTTAATAACTAGTTGAGGGGGTGATTCTTCTTCAGGAACAGTTGCATTATATAAAACGTTTTCCATTATGGGGGCGTTATCATTTGCATCTGTTACTTTTATTTCGATCTCAATAAACGATTTTAAAGGTGGATTATCAGAATCTTTTACTTCAAACCAAACTTCATAAAGTGGCATTGTTTCATAATCTAATCCTTTCCCCGTGATGAATACTTCACCACTCATTGGTTCCACACGTAAAGCATCACCGACGTTACCTCCAGCAACAGAATATTGTAACAAACCACTCGGGCCCTTTTTAGGGGATGATGCAGACAGCCTAGTTACTAAAACACCTTCAGGCGTGTCTTCCGAAAAGGTAAATGTCAGTTTATTTGTCACACTAAACTTCGGAAAATTCTTTCCTGATTTTGGTATAAGATTTAACTCGGTAGTTGTTTGCCTCGAATTCACGCCACAATCGGAAGCCAAAATTAATAAATTAAACGATGATTTATTTTTTTCTCTAAAGGTAACTAAGTTTTCTTTTGCTTTTATCACTCCAGTTTCTCTATTTATACTAAAAAGGTCTTGATGTTCACCTTTAAGGTCATATAATATTTTCTTGTTCTGACCAATATCATTATCTTTTGCTTTAGCTCCAAAAATAAAATCTCCGGGAACGGTACGTTCTGATATGTAAACTTCATATTCAGTTTGCGAAAATACTGGAGTATTATCATTTTCATCTTCTACAATAATTGTTACGTTTGCAGTTGCCGTTCGTGGATCAGTTGTTGACGAATCTTGAGCCATTACTATTAAATAGTATACGTCCCATTCTTCTCTATCAAGTGTTGCATTTGTTGCAATGATACCTGTCACTGAATCTATTTGAAATCTTTCTGATTTGTCACCTAGGAGGCTGTATCTTATCTTGGCATTATTTCCAATATCTTTATCAATGGCTTTTGGGTATATCAACACAGTTCCGGGCGGTAAATTTTCCTTTACGGTCGTTTTATAACTTTGTCTTTCGAAATCAGGACTATTGTCATTAACATCTTGAACGACAATTTTTACAGTACCCGATCCGGTTAATGGTGGCGATCCTGAAAAAATAATTTATATCCTTACAATGTAAATTATATAATTTCATCAATAATATATAAAACTAATTATAAAAACTATTTAAATTCACTGTTTATATTACTCTATAAATATTACAAAACAAAGTTGACTGTTGTGTCTGTCTGTCTGTTCGTGATAAACTCGAAAAGTACTTGGCAGATATTTTCTCAGTTTTTAACAACAGGTAGAACGATTTATGACTTAGGTTTTGGTGCATAATAAGTTAAGTTTTTTTTTTGTAAATTGAGCGAGAAAATAAATAGTTAAATTCGATAAAGTAATACAGTCGTCAATCGAAATACATATTTCTAATTGTTAGTTATATGAATGAAAATAAATTAATGTAAGTAAATATAAACTTTATTACGCGAGCGAAGCTGGGGCGCGTTGTTAGTTAAAAAAATCTTTTTAATGAATACGAGTTAAATAATAATTTTTTTTAACACAAAGATTTACTAAAAATATATATTTATATAGATACCTGTATCCATAGCAACCAGAGATAGCGTGTATTCATCTTGAGCTTCGCGATCCAATGTCCTTAATAATGAAATTTGTCCAGAAGAAGCATTTATTTTAAAAAGATCTGCATCGCCTTCCTTTATGAAATATCTGACTTGATTATTAAATGGAGGTGAGTCAGCATCATAAGCATGAATCGTTATTATATACCCACCATTAGGTGGAATAATATTTTCCATAACATAAGCTAAGTATGGTGAATCTAAGAACGTGGGTGGATTATCGTTTATATCCTGAATCGAAATAGATAATTCAGCCGTATCAAATCTAACATCATCTCTGGCGCAATCTTCAGCTCTTATAGTGAGTATATAACGAGACTTTCTCTCAAAGTTGAGGTTTTTAGCTACTCTAACTATACCGGTATCTTCACTAATGCTAAAATCTCGATTTTCATCTCCTGAAGCTATTGAATATCTAACTCTTCCATTTGCTCCTTCATCTATGTCTGTAGCGGAAACCTGTAATATAATATGTTATAACTTAAGACAAATAAAATGGTACTAAAAGAATATATCGGTAAAATGGGGCGTATAGCAACGATCTCAAATTTTGTTATTAATTTACAGCAGATAGAAAAATGAATAAGGAATAATGTAATATATTAACCTCTAATACGCTTGCGCCAATGCTTGCATTTTCGGGAACTGAGGCACTATATTGCTTTGGATCAAATACAGGACTATTATCATTTTCATCTAGTATTTTAATAGTAATTTTTGTCTTAGTGATATTGGGCGGATCCCCTCTGTCTTTGGCTGTGACAAGTATTGTGTAGCTGGGATTTAATTCTCTGTCAAGTTTCCCGGTGGCTCGCAAAATACCATCAACATTTCCAAGGGAAAAATAGCCATTTACTTCAGGATCAGGTGTCATAAAGTACTCAACATATCCGTTTCTACCCTCATCTTTATCGACCGCCTTTACAGTCATTACAACAGTATTCAGCGGGATATTTTCAGATACTGCTGTTGTGTTGGGAGTAACAAACTCAGGTGCCATATCGTTGACATCTTTTAATTGTATAGTAACCTGTAAATCAATATGTTGTAAATCAGTATGTTTAGGTATAATATCATTAAATACTAAAATATATGCGTCCCTTTAATACAACTTTACTAGTTTCGTCCATTTTAATCGCCATCGTCCGCCGATGGCGATTAAAATTAGACGAAACAAAAAAATATTTTTTAAATGTAGCAAACACATCTTTTAGCCTAGCTCCTTGCTAAGTATTTCAATTTCGTTTGATACTATCCCCAGAAAGTTATTTATCAAAATATAAAAGAATATGTAATGGTTTTGAGATAAGTTTAAAGTCTATTGGACAATTCTAGTGGCATATATACTCTAATTAGTTTAAACTGAAACATTAATTAATTTGCAATGAAATAACAGTAGTTATAGTAACGATAAAGCTTATTTCTAACATATTGCAAAATTTTACATACTTGAACTGTAGACGACAGTTGTGGCTCTGGCGGTTTAGCTAAATCTCTGGCAGTAACGATGAAGTTGTATATCGGTATTACTTCTCTATCGAGAGACTTAGCTGTAAGTATTGTCCCGTTTGGTGACATTTGAAAATCATGATTATCGTCGCCAGCTGTGATGCTATACGTTATTTTACCGTTCAATCCTGAAAATCATTAATACAAATATGTGTTGTATACATTTTTATTTTTTTCGTGTCAACAATGGGACGATCGGTCGTTTTTATCAAATGGCATATCAGCTGACGCAGCTGAACTCTTCCGTAGAGCGAGAAATAGAGAGGACTATAACATGCTGATAGCCAACCTTCACTAGTTGGAGAGGCACCTAAAGAAGAA
>DWON01011763.1:0-10000 GCA_018251015.1 Phocides pigmalion okeechobee
GTTAGTAGGCGTTAGTCATCACAGTAATGTCAGTTATTATTATTTTTTAGTAATATTAATGATTATAATAAGAAAAGTGTATCTTGTGAGTTGAACATTTAATAAATTATTGAGACGTTATTATACTTGTTTCAATGTCACAAACAAAACTGTCCTGTCTCTGCTTAAAATAATAGTGGTGGCACTGTTATTCTCAGATTGAAGGTTTTAATAGGCATACGAGGGATTCTAACATAGGCAATCAAAAATAATAATACATCTACGATAACTTCAGACAATTTCAATTAGTACTCTGATTTACTCTAGATACCTAATAGATTTTGGTTAGATTTACTTTAGTATTTTATATTTACGATTTTAAACTGATATTATCACGGATTGCATACATTATGTTATATAACGGGTACTCACGATTAACGATTTTTTATTTTTAATTGCCGATATTTCGAACTAGTTGCATGGCTCGTGGTCACGGCGATTTTACAGTTTACTATATAACGGGTACCCTCGATTAAAACTTTTTACGCCGATATTTCACGATACCGCGATTATCCGCGATGACATTAGGTTATCGTATGTAACTTGTACAATATATTGATATGTAAAAAATATATGTTAAAAAATGTTGAAATAAACGAATGCACCTAACGAGTTAATAATAGGACGCATTCACTATATATCATCATAACTTTGTACAGAGCTTAAAAGTTTGTCAATTATACTAAAGATAAATTTTAGTCTAAAAACAGGCGACTTAAGAACTATCCATATTCAATAAACCAGGCGTATTTTAGAAGCCCATATTATTGACTATCGAAGGTCACACTTAATATGCGAATGCGATGCGATCAATCGTTATCGTTAATTATTCCTATACGGGAGTATATGCTGCCGATTGGTACCGGTCGAACTACGAACGAATATGGGATACATTCCCCTGGTTATGGCTCGGTGTCGGTACAGAGGTATGAGGCGACAAAAACTTGCCCATCGGCTATTCTTAGGCCAACATGCCGTCCTTTAAGTTAAGTCTAGCACACATTAAGATCTGAGTATTTGCATGAAAATAAATATTTTAATGAAGTTAGTGGAAAAAAAGTGTTTTTCATAGTGTCAATACTAGCACCCATAGAATTTAAATGTGTTTGCAGCCTCACCATAATTTGATACGTTCTTACAGTTTTTATTATACAGTATCATAATAACACGTTAAGTTCTCATAAAGCACTGTATACAATTATCTTTTTGTATTTCAACCTACAGGTTCATGGTATTACTTCGAGAAGCGGCACGCCAGAATGTCTATAACGCAGTAATTAAAACATACGCAAGTTTATCGTGTAAAAAGCTATCGGTAGAGCTAAGTGAGGCTGCTGGTAGCTACTTATTCCGATAATAAAGTCGTTCATGGATATCTCAATCCTGTTTCCCTGGTCTTACAAACATTAAACGCCAACCGACCGCCCCAATTAAAATTCTAGGCGAAATACATTCGACATGATAAAGTTCAACGGCATTATCGAGTTTACAAGTCTCCCAGAGCAGCGGATATCAACGCGAGCAGTGGATGAGCTTGATTTACGTTCGCCAACAACATTAAATTACATCTAGATCGAACATCGCTATAAATTATTGGTCGCATTGTAAATCTGCCGCGTGTATCGACGGTCAAATCATGTAGCCAAACTATATCATTCATTGACATCGCTCGCGGCCGGGCGACTCGTGTGCCCTAGGAACGGCTCCGGCGAGAGCGACGCATACATAAATGTTTGTTCGCATTCATTATCAACGTATCGGCTGTGTTAACAGATTGTCGGGGATTACTGAGAAATGGGCTTCAAATTCGGAACGCTTCGATTTAACGCAACGCAAACGGTTCGCGCTCAATTGTAGCTGTTCAAAGCTGATCCCGGTTCTGATGGGTAAAATTGGATTGGATGTTATCATTGTTGATAACCGGGTGCAATGATTATAAAGGAGTTTTGGATAACGTGCTGTCTCATACTAAATCATAGCTCAAGATGCTGACAATGGCCACCCATCCAATTTCCGACCATGCCCAACATTCCTTAATTTTATCGATCACTTTCGGTCTACTAAGACCACCCTATCCAAGATTTACATACTCGTAAATGAATAACGAAAATTTAATTAAGATATTTACTATAACTATCGACAACTATGCAAATTTGCAGACTACACGATCATTATCTAATACGCAATGCGAAAATTCTTGTATCGAACGTGTGGCGGAAACATACGACTATTTCGACTGGCTGCACCATTACAAATACTTGCAATGCAGCCGATGGCACACACATAACATGAAGATAATACAAATTATACTCATTAATTATGATTAACGCCCGTTCCAATTTGTATGCCCGAACTGTTATTATTATTTGGATACGGTTATAATTGAAAACATTTTTTTTTTTATGAAATTGATGTAGCAAGCTCGACGAGTATGCAGATGTGATGGTATGTATGTGGTCATTGACATTGACATTGACATGGATGATACATTCCATACCTAACAGAACATCCTCTCGAAGTTGACCAAACGCTGTGCTGCCACTCTTAAGACCTAAGATGGTCGCCTCGTTGCGAACACTAACAAAAATATATAAATATGCATGTATTGTCAAAGCAGTCATAACTTAATAGTTAAAATTATAGCCACTTTCACTAAGAGTCTGAAGTTTGATCCTTACTTTTCCAAAGCTTTATTTTTTCAGACCTAATTTGGAAAAAATGATGATCTATGTCAGGAGCTCATCATCTATTATAAAGTAAAGGAAAATAATACCCACATGCCCCAGAATGCTCCATAGGCTTCTAAAAAATGCTCACAAACTACACTGACCCACACTTGACCTCAGTGGAGAATTATAGTCTAAACCTCATTTCAAGAGGAGGATCTGCCTAGCATTGAGACAATCATGGTTTAATCACAATTAAATAGTGGAATTGAGAACCTTCTTTGTATGAAAGTCAGTTAAAAAGTAACGCGTGTGCTAACCTAACGTGTCAACTCGTATTCGCAGAGGTTATGGAAATTGCAGATACATATTAAACGCACGCGAAACGCCGCGGACGATAGCCGGTTAAGTAGCCTTATTAACTAGCCGAGGCCCCAGGCTGATTGCTAGATAATCATTTCAATGTCCGCAGAAACGTAAATAATAAATAATAACCGACTTGAAACGCGCATATCGACGCGGTTTGTACAAATCGTAACCAATCCATAAAATTAAGAAATGTTGAGCGCGATCGTTAATTTGATGGGTAACCAATAGTGATTCAATTCTACGCACACTTGTGCCGTATACGAATATATTCAAACACGGAAAAATGCATCTAGATACATTATCGTTTTGCATAAGCTACTTTATTTCCCATTGACCCCATTATATTAAGCATCATAAGGCATCATATACAACGTCATCTGGTACAGGAGACATATATTAAGCGAAATATTTTAAATAACCATAAGGTCTCTGTTTTCCAAAAAAAAATTACAAGTATTTGTGAACTGAGTGTAAAAATTATTTTACTTAGTGTACGGAAAACGATGATATTAGTTTTTGTCAAAATTCTGTATCGCATTAATCAGTATACCTTACCGCGATATTTCTCTCTTCTTATCATGCTATGATTTAAGTTAAATCATCTAATGGCTATCCAACCTTTAGTTCGGATAGGTTAAAATACACAACCTAATTATTATTATCAAATGCACTTACATGTGTATATAGAAAAGAGGAAAATGCCTGACTGACGGTTTAACCAACGATCGTGAAATTTTATGTATATACATATAGGATATTTACATAGAGCAAGGTAGCAATTTTGTAAGTTAGAAATTTTGAAAATTCACCCGTACAATAGAATATGAACATCTGTATGAATATTTTATTCCTTCCATAGAATTTCTTCTAACATAAGGTACCAATAGAGTTGCTTGATTTATTTGAATATATTGTAATATCCACTTCTGTATGAGCATAGTCGCGTTTAAAAGCTAGTCAAGAACATCTTACATCAATTTACGAGACCTAAGCATTAAAGTCGTACAGTCAATCAGGATGTTTGTCTCAACAAATGCGTAGGGTAATGTATTTGAGCAAAGTGGCTATTAGTGTCAAATATACGAAACTTATTGCCATATCACTTGAGACGATGACGACCACGTGGGCGCAATGATAATGCAACGGTTCCTTGTTCGAGTATCGATTAAGTCATATTGCCCGCTAGGGCGGGCTACATAGGGCCATAATGTCTACTAAATGGTGACACAAGTATAACTCAATGCTAAATCACTATAGCGAACATTTTATCTTCCTGTTGCTAAGACTTGCAATGTTAATGTTATTATCGTTGTACCAACTAGTATGCTATATTTCAGTCTTAGGAATTCATGTTCGTATAATCGTTAGTGACAGTGTTCGTAGATAATATATAATAAATTAAATTATACGGCACCTTTGACATGCGACCACAGTAGAAAACACACAGGATTAGCAGCCTAAGAACTCATTTTAAGTTGGCTACTATTTGTGTCTATTTCCTAAATAACAGACATTTTAACTATTTTCACACTTCATGTAGGCTTCACTAATAATAACATTATTAAGATAATAATTTATATGGTTTGAAAGAGTAACTGAAATATTACTATAGATTAATAATTGTGCAACGATTTACAATGTACAACTTTTGAAAAAGAAGGAATAGAAGTATTGACAAAATTAAGCAACGTCAGTCGTGGTTGAGACTTTGAAGGGTGACCACTTGTATAAAAAATTCAAGTACGCTGCCAATAACCAATCTGTACCGGTTGTTATAGATACATTTCAGTCTTTTATCATTGTCAGCCCCTATAAGCAGTATGAATACATCTGAGAGATAAGTTGGCCATTACATCGGATCTTCAACAACAACGTGGTTTTAATCTGGGAGACCTATATTTCGACGGAGCAGGTACCACCGCCGCCCTCATAAACCGCCGTAAAGCACTACTTGTGTTTCGGTTGGAGATGTGCGGTCTCTGGCTACACTTTGAAGCGAAACGACCATCTTAATCCTCAGGAGTAGCAACGTTCTACGTTCGAGCTCAGAATGGAGTTCGGTCGTGTTTGTGGTTGTACGTGGATGTGCATGAGCTGCGACTACTTAACATCAGGTGGTTTGCATGCTCGTTTACTACTCTTCTCATATAAAAAAAACAATGGATCAGCGTGGTGAAGTAACCTTCACATATCCATCAGTTCTAAAGAAACCTATGCCCAACAATAGGACATTTGGAAAGTAACAAACAATAATAATAATTATGACAAACGCTCGCCGATATAAATAATTACAGCATTGATCTTCCGTTCTATTAATTAACACAAGCGTCAATCGCTTGGCAAGCGGATTCCTTTGGGAGTGTTGTAATGACATTGTTATTTAAAAGCGAAACGGAATTTAGGTCAATGGTTATTTAGCAACAAAATGTATACACGATTATGTAAAATATGTTTTAGACTATGGTAATAATATTATTTTTATTTAATAATTAGCTTACTACAGTTTATGCTGTTTATACATAGAATGTAATAAATAGTTGTATTAGAACTCTAGTATTTAAACTTAAACATATGAAGCATTAAAACCAAGTCAATTGTTATGTACAGGTGATTATTATAATAAAGGGAGGTATCTAATGGCAGTCGTAGGATAACAATGCATCAGTCTTCTTTGAGGATTACTCGAAGCAGAATTCACGAGGTGAGTTTCTGTCATTGGACTAACCGTTAATATTCTATTTTTTGTGTAAATATTTTTCTTTCCAAGAAATACAACACAGACAATACAGACAGTTACTATTTTATAAATTGTTTATTGAACAAATATTTTTTTATCCGTCATGGAACAGAACAAACATTGCCAATCGATTTGTAAACCGCAAAATTTCTCTTCTAATTCGGCAATTACGAGGCACCGCCTTGAGAGAAATCCAACGTAACGTAGATAGCATAATATAGTGAGGCAACAAATCGGTGACCGTTAAAAATAAATTATAAATAACGAGCGGGCAATAAACGAGCTGTTCGCAGGTCGGAGATGCGCGCAGATAAATCACGACCGAGCGGCCGGTGCACGGTGTTATACCGTGAGTCGCCAATGAGAAATCTGATGACCATTCTGGAACATATCTTTTTGTTTTGAAAAAAATCTCAACATATATTTTTTAATGTTAAAAGAATAGCAAACGAACGAAATAATACAGTGGCCACTACAGATGGGCATATATACCCAATATCAAATAGGGTAGAAGTGGTCGGAAAGGTGGTAGAACTGTCGTTCCACCCAGCGGGTACCACCATCGACTTCTTAGTCCGCCATAAAACAATTCCCTTATTTCTGAAGAGAACTTGCAATTGCAGACTACACTAAAAAACGCGGCAACGTGGCAACAATCTTAGGTCACTAGGAGGGTCAACGAAACTATTGCAGCACTTTCTGACAAAATTTATTGTATAATTGATTGAGTATTTTTAGTCATTGTTATTTAAGTTACTCATAATAATGTTATAATATCTATATTATTGTACTATACATATACATCGTAACTTGAACCAGTCAAGTATTATTAACAGAAAATAACATTGTGTGTATGCCGCAGGCATTTCAAAACGCTAAATATATAAGATGATGTCCGTCTGGAAGATATGATTTTCTCAAAAGTAACAGATTGATAGTTATTTGGATAAATTAAGACATACAAAGTATTTGTGAGATGAGAGAAGCAACGCTTTGGTTTCCCAACCGAATGGATGAAGGGCCAATTGGAAAAATTTGAACCATATTTGTGTTAGATTATTGTTTTTTACTGAAAAAGGACTCGTTTTTAATTGATTACAAATAGTATTTAGTTTAAGTCGTCAAATCCATTTATATTTATTATTTTACTAATATAATGCGCGAGTAAAAATACCCCAACGAAACCCAAAAAAATAATCGTGCGAGGCGTTAAAAATTTAGCACATCGAAGCACACAGCGAAGCGATTACGAAGTTTTTTTTTATTTTTGCCGAAAAACAAAGATCCATCTCACAGCTGTCTGAAATACACTTAATTTCTGTTTGTTCGTCAACAGACGGCGTATAGCAAACAGACTAAACGAACAACGACGACGCGACATTCTAACAAATTTGAATCTTCTTGCTTTGCTAATAAAGATTGTGTGACGAGACTTCGTGAAATAAAATCTCAGACGCGATAAGTAGATCGCAAGGACCCGTGGTTTAATCAATTTTTACTCTTATTATCTCACTCATAAAGATTTATCGAGTTGCCTTGATGAAATAAAACAACTGTAACAGGATAAGCGAATCACGGGTAAACAACGAGTGCGAGGTGCTAACTATGGCGCTGAGTCGTTTTCGACACGTACCAATTATCGCCCAGCCGATATCTACATTTACTCCTCAAACGAATAAACGGTAACTTCCGATCGAGAGTTATAATTAACTACGATATAAGATTACAGGGTAAGGAGGTTGTCGTAAAGTGAACTATGAAAGTGATAGATATTTTTTCATGAATAAATCCATAGTTCTCTTGACAATGTCAATTGAGACATTCATTATAAATCATGGCATTCTTTTTTATTAATGATTAACTGCTATTGTAAAAACGGTCTGATAAAGTTTTTGTTTGAAATTTGGATCCAGAATTTAAATTTAAAGAGCCGCCCTTTTCTATGATAACCACCTCTAGTTATGGTGATAATTGGTCACCGCTACCCACTGGAATCTAAATTTAAATTTAAATAGGAATAAATTCTTTAGTAAGTCATTCATGTGCTGCTATTTCTGACTAAGATGATAACCCAAATGTAAATACTTTTGATACCATAGGGAGAAACAGCCATGGCAGCAAGTATATGTTACTATATAATAGTTACAAATAACTGTACTGGCATGGATAATTCCAAAAATAAAACATACGTAACTGAAAACCACGAGCACACGTTAAACACATAACTTATATTCGCAGTTAGATAACTCTTTCAAGAAGAAAATCTATCTTTACCATATAACTATCATACCGTAACCTTGTCACTAACTGTTTCATATCATAATGTTCACGCTTATATCTGGCGATAATGCTTGTCAAAACATCCAAGTTGATATTACTTTGGAATGCAACCCCGAGGCGAGTACTTATGTAAGACATTTGAGCGGCCGATAATTCAAGGGATACCTTTTGAGCGTTTTTTTTTAAATCTATAAAAATAAAATGCTAGAGGTCTACCGTTATGCGCGCATTACACAAAATACTGGATAGCTCTGTTCAATTTGAATTGTTATTAGTTTTTATTCTTATTACCTTTATTCTTATTCGTCTTTAAATAGTCGTAATTCGAAATAGTTGTAGTTCTTAGACACTTAGTCATCTAAAAATATCAAGATATCTTAATTTCATTGAAGTTTACTTTTATCAACAAACTACGATTATTATAAGCACAACTTCAGCCATCTGTGTTAAAAATAAACAATTCTGTAATATATGATTCAAATATAAAATGTTGCATCCAATTTACGATCGCTAACATGAGTTCTTAGAACGGTGGCAACATTACTCGGTTGAATAGCCAAGTTAATTCTCCGACCGATGTAAGTGAGTTATCTCAGCAAATTATTCAAAAATATCTTCAGTAACGTTAACAAATTATACAAGACTTGTTTGAGGCCATACGCATATGAAATGTTACTTCTGAAGACTAAAATGTCTCTTTGCTTGTAAGTGTGCCGTATTACGTATGAGAAATAAAGGTTATCCATTGCGTCTTAATAGATCTTCAATTGCAAATATTTACTATTCTAGATAGTCAAAACAGAAATTAGTGCACTACACTTAAGTAATTAAAGCTCGCGCCGGACGAGGAAACGTTCAAAAGCCAAAATAGTTTTCTGCACATATTGCTCTAGCTTGCTATGTTATTGCTATGCTAACCAACTTTTGAATAGGCATTCGGGAGTATTCAGTGAAACTTTTAAAGTACTTTCTATCTGTAACTCGGTGTCTTTTCTTCTTACATTACAATTGTCGATAAAAAATGTATTTCTTTCATTTCACTTCTTCTTAATTTTAAGTTTATATTAATTATATTTTTTGGAATTTAATTTTATTATAATATCATTCTAGCATATCTGACACTTAAATCACAATAAATGCATAACATTCATAAGAGCACAAAATTTAAAAAGTGTCTACAACCAGGAATGTATTTGTACTAATATTTAAGTCCATTACCCAATTTATTATTAAATATTAAACTAAACAACTCGCTTATATGTGTAAAATCCAACAAAAAATGTATAAATAAGAAAAATATTGCAATGTAAAAAAGCGTGGGCTGCATGTATCAGCAGATCACTGAAAAAGCATCCCACGCTTTTTCACATCGCTTTTTTTTCTTATTTATACTTTTTTTAGTTGGATTTTTTATAAAAGCGTGTTTTTAGTTTTTTTTTGCTATTATTTCTTTTTAATTTTTTTCACATAATTTCATTCTCATCGGTCCTTGATATGTATGCAAAGTTTCAAGTTAATCAGACATCTGGAAATTGGTGAAAATTATGCTCAAAGATTCCATTACATACATACAACCCAAGCTAATAAAAGCGTGTTAATTAGGCAGGTAAACACAAGCATGTCAAACTGGTGTATAATTTGAATGCATCCAAGGTGGTACTGCATAACTTAATAAAACATTAATATGTTGTCGACTTGGGACCAAAACGGTACATGCACGCGCGTTGCATAACGTATGACGGTATTTTGTACTGTGGGTTAGTTTGCATCTGGATTAGAACGGTAAAAGGATTCAGATTTCGACACAAAGAATTACTTCTTTTGGTATTCTATAATGTTACAGTCGTGGGGTTTTGCACAATGAAACGCCGAGATAATTTTTACACACACTTAGTATATTTAACGGACA